>JANFOE010002834.1:0-90861 GCA_025667525.1 Glebionis coronaria
CAATCACAGTATTATTTTTACCAAATCAATGCATAGTATTAGTTTACTCCATCATAATATGAATTCTACTCAATCGCAGTGTTAATCCTACTCAATCACAGTTATAATTTTACCAAATCACATGCATAGTATTAGTTTACTCCATCATAATATGAATTCTACTCAATCATAGTGTTAATCCTACTCCATTACAGATCTAATTTTACCAAATCATTTGAAAAATCAATCACTTTTACTTATTTCTAAACAAAATGCAAATACTAATATATCATAACTCATGCATATTAACATCAACAAAGATCAATGAGCATCATGGTTCAACTTCTACCAAATCACATGCATATAATCACTTTTATTCATTTATATAAAACAATAAACACCAATAAAACCTAACTCATGCATACGAACATCAACAAATATCCTACAACATCACAGTGCAATTTCTACCAAATCACATACATATTCAGTCACTTTTACTTAGTTTCGATAAAATAAAAAACACTAATAAATCGTAACTCATTCATATAAACAATAGAAAATATCCTACCACATCACAGTGTAATTTCTACCATATCACAGGCATACTTTATCACTTTTACAAATAACTTTTACTGCATTACTGTTACGTTCTACTACATTACTTTATATCCTACAACATCATAAATCAAATTCTACCAAATCACTTGCATACTCATTCACTTTTATTCATTTTTTGACAAACAACAAACACTAAAAAAACAACTTATGCATATGAACATCACCAAAAGACCCTAGAGCATCACAGTACAACTTCTACCAAATCACTTTTACCAAATCACAATACATCCTACAACATCATAAATCAAATTCTACCAAATTACATGGAGATATTACAACAAACACCTTGTGTGCATGTTTTATATACACTTTCATTTGCCTTTTTTCTCAAACACACACTAAATCACCATATTAAATCAAATTACATGCGTATGAACAGTAGCAAAGATCCTACAACATAATAGTGCAATTTCTACCAAATGACAGGCATACTTTATCACTTTTACTCAATTTTAGAAACATGTCAAACATAATTATGGCCTAACTCATGCCTGTAAACATCAACATACATCCTACAACATCATAAATAAAATTCTACCAAATCACATGCATACTCATTAACGTTTATTCATTTTTTGACAAACAACAAACACTAAAAAACAACTTATGCATATGAACATCACCAAAAGACCCTAGAGCATCACTGTACAACTTCTACCAAATCAATTTTACCAAATCACAATACATCCTACAACATCATAAATCAGATTCTACCAAATTCCATGTAGACATTACAACAAACACCTTGTGTGCATGTTTTATATACACTATCATTTGCCTTTTTTCTCAAACACACATTGAATCACCATATTAAATTAAATTGCATGCGTATGAACAATAGCAAAGATCCTACAACATAATAGTGCAATTTCTACCAAATCACAGGCATACTTTATCACTTTTACTCAATTTTATAAACATGTCAAACACAATTATAGCCTAACTCATGCCTGTGAACATCAACATACATCCTATAACTTCATAAATAAAATTCTACCAAATCACATGCATACTCATTCACTTTAATTCATTTTTTGACAAACAACAAACACTATAAAACAACTTATGCATATGAACATCACCAAAAGACCCTAGAGCATCACAGTACAACTTCTACCAAATCACTTTTACCAAATCACAATACATCCTACAACATCATAAATCAAATTCTACCAAATTACATGTAGACATTACAACAAACACCTTGTGTGCATGTTTTATATACACTTTCATTTGCCTTTTTTCTCAAACACACACTGAATCACCATATTAAATCAACTAAAGGATGACCTAGTTATAGGAAAAAAATACAAGATCAAGATCTTACTATGATTATTCGTAAAGGATGAACTATTTGTTGATTATGAAATCTAGTTAGTAGATGACGAACACTTATAATTCGTTGATGATGAACAATCAAGCGATATATCAAAAATCAATCTATAGTATCGATGGAATTAGAGGATAATAAGGTCGATAATGGTGGAGAGTAAGGTGGAGAAGATGGTGGTGACGGTGATTACAGTTATGGTGGTGTCGGCGGTTATGGTTATGGGGGTGATGGTGGTTGCAGTTACGGTGGTTAGAATTAGGGTGAATAACGACTGATTATTGTTTACGAGAGAAAAAAAAGAGTATTTTTAGATTTCAATAAAGTTTCTAAAACTGCCCCTAAAGTTTCTAAAATTACAAACATACACCATTTGTTTTTTTAGAAAAAGGGGGGACACATGGCAGCATGTGGTTCCACCTCATTTATTTTATTATAAATATTATTTTATTTTACCCCAACTCTATATATATATATATATATATATATATAGATATATATATATATATATATATATATATATATATATATATATATATATATATATATATATATATATATATATATATATATATATATATATATATATATATATATATATCAAATCAAAATTAAACTTAAAATCAAATCAAATCAAATCAAAAACCCTTATATAGGATGGATGGTAAAACAATGTCTTAAATACAAAATTGTATAAAAATGACACATGTAATTCATTAAATGGTTTTCATAAAATGCTTCAAAAAAAATAGGAATTACAAATGATGCCTTAAATATAAAGTTCTATAAAATATGTATGGAAGGATGGTGAAACAATGCCTTAAATACAAAATTCTATAAAAATAAGGATAGTGAAACAATGCCTTAAATACAAAATTCTATAAAATGACACATGTAATTCATTAAATTGTTTCCATAAAATGACTCAAAAGGAAAATAGGAATTACATATTATGGCCTAAATACAAAATTCTATAAAAATATATAAGGAAGGATGGTGAAACAATGCCTTAAATACAAAATTCTATAAAAATGACACATGTAATTCATTAAATGGTTTCAATAAAATGATTCAAAAAGAAAATAGGAATTACAAATGATGCCTTAAATACAAAATTCTAAAAATGACATAGGTAATTCATTAAAGAGTTTCCAAAAATGCTTCAAAAAGAAAATAGGAATTACAAATGATGCCTTAAATACCAAATTTTACAAAAGTATATTAGGAAGGATGGTGAAACAATGCCTTAAAAACAAAATTCTATAAAAATGGCACATGTAATTCATTAAAAGGTTTCTATAGAATGATTCAAAAAGAAAATAGGAATTACAAATGTTGCCTTAAATACAAAATTCTATAATAATGACACATGTAATTCATTAAAGGGTTTCCATAAAATGCTTAAAAAAGAAAATAGGAATTAAAAATTATTCACAATAGTTTGATTTACTAAAATGAAAATATTTTAAGATATTCGGACTGTCAAGTTTTAGACTGGGCTATATGTTGTTGCTATATTATACACGTGACAAAAAACGATACTAAGAATGAGCTTTTTGGGCTACTTTTGCTAGAATGCACTTTACCACAAAACTTACAAAACAAAATCATTTCAAAAAATATTAAACTCTAATATTTTTTGCTAACAAAAAAAACTTAACGATATTATTAATTTCAAAAAAATATTAATGTAAAAAAGTTATTTATAGCATTAACATATAATTACCTCATAAAATTTAAAAACTCATAAAATATTTATACAATATTATTAAGATTCTAAAAAACTTTATTGTAACAAACTTATTCATAACATTAACGTATGCATATTCATTTAAGCCATAATATTCTTAAATAATTAAAATATCTTAAACTAAATTATTATTGTCTATTATATGCTACATTATTAAAATATTATTGTCATAAATAACACTACATATACTAAACTTCTAATACAAACACACATAACTGCAAATTTCATTAAAAATATATACTTAAGGCTAGCCCATCCCCGGACGGGTCTAAAGGCTAGTGTATATATATATATATATATATATATATATATATATATATATATATATATGTATATATATATATATATATATATATATATATATATATATATATATATATATATATATATATATATATATATATATATATATATATATATATATATATATATATATATATATATATATATATATATATATATATATATATATATATATATATATATATATATATATATATATATATATATATATACATATATATATATATATATATATATATATATATATATATATATATATATATCTATATATATATATATACATATATATATATATATATATATATATATATATATATATATACATATATATATATATATATATATATATATATACATATATATATATATATATATATATATATATATATATATATATATATATATATATATATATATATATATATATATATATATATATATATATATATATATATATATATATATATATATATATATATATATATATATATATATATATATATACTAGCGTCATAACCCGCTCAACGGGAGGGGTCGTTTATTTTTGTTGTTTCAGAGGTTTTATTTAATGTTAGTGTTTTTTTATTATTTTTATATTTAATATTGTTTTGTTAGCATGTGGAGGCATAACGGTTTAGCATGTGGAGGTTTTGCATTTTGAAAAAAATCTATTGGCGTAACTCGCCCATTGGGCGGGTTTGCTTCATCAAAAAAATTAAACTACGTCTGTGCATTAATATAATTTTTTTTGCAATCAAACTCGTTTTTTAAAAGAAAACTTAAACGAATATATTTTTTTGACATTTTACGGTTTAGCTAACTCGTAGACTTGTTTTGCCTCATGTTAATATTTTGTTTTCCCAATATGTTTTGTTAATTGTTTGATATTATTAGTTTTTGCTACACACAATTACTATGTTTGGTTTGTAAATTTTTTTTACATATACGTTGCGTGTCTTTTATATGGATGGGTAGTGAGTCTTGTCTTTTATTGTTTTTTCATGTGTTTGGTCATCCAATGAGTTTGTTTGTTTTCATGTTAATATTTGGTTCTACAAATATGTGAATATTTGGTTTCGTAGATATGTGAATACGTTTATAACACATATAACGTTTTTTATTAGTTATAATCTTCTTAAAAGCTAAACAACGTTTGATATCTTTCGGCCCTGGTTCATCCAACGGATGAGTTTGGTTCACAAATCTTATCTTCAAAGAACGTTTGATACTTGCTAGACTTGGTTAATCAAACGGGTAGGTTGGGTTCATAAATCTTGTTCTAAAAGATCATTTGATATTCTCTAGCATTCATCACTCAACTAACGGGTTTAGTTCATAAGTTTTGTTCTAAAAGAACGTTTAATATTGTATGCCTTAGCTTAACCAACGGATAATTTCGGTTCATAAATCTTATTTTGAAAGAACGTTTATTATTTTTTAGTTTTGGCTAACCTAATGGCGGGTTCCCACTGAGTTCTTAACTCGATTTGCGAACTTTCCATTGAGTATAATTGTGAATGGTGTACCTTATAATGTCTGTGTTGAATGTGTTGAGATAGACAGTTTAGCTTTAGGTTGGGATATCGGTCTTGAGTCTGGTATGGTGGTTGTTTTTACCAAACACCGTTTGAATACGTTGGATTTAATTATTTTTATAAAGACAGTAATAATGCAATCATTACTGAAACTGTTAGTTAATAATAATAATCAAAAGCCCGATAGGTGGGGTTGTTTATAAATATCATTTACAAAAATTAATTTAATGGTAAATCGATTATAGAAGTGCCAAATTATTAATTGAATACACTAAAAAGAACATAATAGAATTTTCATCTTATATGAGAAAATAAAAGTTGTTAAAGTATCCGTGAGAACATAGTATATGAAGGTTCCGTCGATAAGAGAAAAAAATAAAAAAAATCAAATCACACTAATAACTGAAGCAAATTTGCAAAAACCAAACTAATCCAACTATAAATTCTGTTTTTGAGCTAGATATGGGTTCGATAATCGAAACCAAAAACCAAACTGAAATCCGAATAATATTTTATATAATAATTGTCTATACATAACGATTATTAAAATTTAATCCTTTCATAAAAAATAAATTTATTTCCTAAATATTATATATTATGAAAATAAATAGTGTAATTCGGGTAGATTCAAAAACCGAACCAAATACATATTTTGTGTTTTGTTTCGGTTGAATTTTAATTTGGTTATGTTCGTTTTCCTCCTAAAACTTCATGTCGACTGTCGTTTTGTTTTACCACAAAAATCTTTTATTATTAAGTTTTAGCTACTTGATATTTTATATATTTTATTGTATTGACCAAATTAGTAAGATAAAAGCGCAAACCAAAATTGCCATAATTTATCATGTACAACTTCAGTTATTGTTAAAAAAAACTTCAATTAAATATTTTATTAAGAAAACACATTCATACAATGACCACGAGCAAAACTTTATAACCCAAACATCCTTGTACTCCTTATATACACGTATGTATAATAGGTTAATAGTTAGAAAAACAAACTACATGTATTACCCACTGATGGACACAAACCGAAAACCAAGCTCGCCAAATGAAATATTTTATTAAGAAAACACATAAATACATGTACATATAGTGCAAGCTGTTGGGAATAAAATTAAGGCCAGATCACTTGAACGCTGACAAGAACAACTTAAGCGTTGACAAGAACAAAGTGAGCGTTGACAGCTCAAGCGTTGACAAGTTAAAGTCAAGCGTTGACAGATTGAAGACAAGCACTGATGGAAGATATAAGCTACACGTTTATTATGTTCTAGAATACTTCTAGTAAGGATAGAAACGACAATGTATTTTCTATGTTTATCTTTACCTAGAATAGTTGATACGTAGCTTATTGTACAAGGCTTCTTAGTCTATAAAAGAAGGCCTTTAGGTTAATGTTTAGTATCAAGTTTTCATTAAGTTTTCATTCGTAAACATCTTTCATTGTAAGCAAGTTCGACATTCATAATCAAAGTGAAAGTTTTGTTTACATCTTGTGTTCTTGTTTAAGTATTAAATTCCGCATAATACTTAGATTCACAAAGCATATAACAAAGGTTTCTCTACGTGTTATACTTGATCTAATCTTGTATACACAAAGCTAATCGATCTAAGTTTGGGATCAACAAGTGGTATCAGAGCTTGTTGAGGAACTTTTGATCTTTGAAGAACACCAGAACGATATACGAACACCAAAACCCTAATTTTCTCAAAACCCTAAAAACATCATGTCTGAAGCGATAACCTCCTCCTCCTCATCCTTACCAAACATCAAGATTCCCATGCTTGATGCAACCAACTTTGACTTATGGAGGTTCAACTTTGAACAATATCTGGGGATCTTTGACTACACACTCTGGGACATTATTGAATATGGAAACTCATTCAATAAGGCTCAAAAGATTCAGGATGCCATTACGGCAAGATCAGCTGTTGAAGGATGTCCTGATGAAGATAAGAAAGAAAAACATGGAGATGGTAGAGCTGTAAGTGCTGAAGATATTGCAAAGAAAAGGGCTGACATGAAAGCCCTAAATATTCTGAAAGTCTCTTTGGGACAAGAAAATCAGCACAAATATAGAAGCTATGAATCTGCTAAGGATCTTTGGGAAGCAATTGAAGTTGCATATGGTGGTAATGCAGAAACTAAGGAAGAAAAGAAAAAGCAACTTCTGCATGATTATGCTGTCTTCAAAGCTCAGCCCAATGAGAAACTGAGCAGTGTGAGAAGCAGATTGCTTGACATCACAAGCAAGTTGTCCTTCATGGGGACACAAGTTGGTTATATTGACACCAATGCTACTTTTCTGAAAAGTCTTGGTGAGACATGGAAGATTGAGGCAAGATCTATTCTTGCCAATAATACTTACAAGAGCTCTTCGTTTGATGACATCTACAAAAAACTAAGACTATTGGAAGATGAAACTCTTTCGGCACATGGAAGCAAAGCTAGCACCAGCAACATGGCCTTCTTCTCTCATAGTGAAGGTCAATTCAATCAGAAGGACTCTTTTATGCATCCAGTTACTGGACCATCATTTGTCAGTGCTGGAACAAGTCCTGTCAACGTCTCCTTTTCAGACGCTGACACATTCATGAATGACTCCCCAAGAGTTAAACCTGCTGGTTTGGATTTGGATACTGTTTGTGCTTACATTGCTTCTTTGCCCAATGGTTCAGTGATTACATATGAGGACCTTGAGCAGATAAGTGATGAACACTTGGAAGAGATGGACATCAAGTGGAACATGGCTCTTGCTAGTATAAGAGCAAATAGGTGGAATAGAAGGTTCAAGAAGAAGATGACCTTCAATGCTAAAGACACTGCTGGATTTGATAAATCCAAAGTTGAGTGCTACAACTGTCATCGCATGGGGCACTTCATGAGGGAATGCAGATCTCCTAGAAGATCTGATGCTGGTAAACCCTCAAGTCAGGTTGTTAAAGCTCAAGACTCCAAAGCCATGGTTGCAGTTCAAGGAATTGATGGTACTGGATGGGATTGGAGCTATCTGGCTAAGGATGCTGAAGAGGACAAAGCTTTGATTGCTGATATTGAAGAAGAAGAGCATGTTGAATATGCTCTCATGGCACACTCCTCCTCTTCATCTGATAATGAGGTATATGATGATGCTTTTTGTAGCAAAGGTTGTAGGTTAAACACTGACAGACTTAACAAAGAGGTGTTAAAACTAAAAGAGGGTATGAGCACTGAAAGGTGTAAATTATCCAATTACCAACTAGCTCTTACTGAAACTGAGAAAACCGTTTCTGAATACAAGAAAATGGAATTTGATTTAAAAGATAAGATAAATATCTTAAAACATGAGCTAGAGGGTAGTATGGATATTAGAAATATCATGTCAAAGGTCAATAAAGACCTACAGGCTAAGTTAGATGAGGCCATTAAGAATAAAGATAATGTTGACCTCAAGATTCAAAGATTTGATAGAGCCACCCAAGCCCTAGGAGACTGTGTAGCTAAACAAAGGGATCCTAAGGACATGACTGGGATTGGAATGAATGATTACTCTCTGGTTCCACCACCAGCTGGTGACTTCTATGGTGTCCTTAGAAAGGATTTAGCTTGGACTGGTATTCCAGAGTGCCAAGAAGAGGAATTCATTCCTCCACCAAGAGTTGTCACTCCAGTAGAAGAGTATCAACAAAAACTGACTGACCTAAATGAGTGGAAGAAAGCTAACCCTACTTTATTTGTTAAGGGAGGTTTGCTATGTGAAAGTCCCAATGAATCACCACCCATTAAGGTTACTCACCCAGTTACTGGTAAAGCTGTTGACCTAGGCTCAAACACTGTTAGAAGACCTACCATTAAATATGCAGAGATGTATAGAAATAATAGGTCACCCAAGAGCCAAGTTAACAATCATGGAACAGGTTTCTTTGCCTCTAGACCTAAGAGTGTGTCTAAGAAAGCCTGTTATACTTGTGGTAGCTTTTCACATTTGGCATACAAGTGTGTCAACGCTCCCAAAGCCAGCGCTGATAGGAACAATTTCAGCGCTGATAGGAAGAAAGTCAACGTTGTTAGGAAGTCAAACGTTGTCAGACCCAAACCTTGTGTGCAGCAAAGTCCACAAGTGATTAGACCTGCCCCATTCTTCTCTAGAAGGTCTAACACTCATGGACAAAGACCTTTTCAAAAGACAAACACCTGGTCAAATAGGCAATGGGTTCCTGTAGCAAACCCTAGGTTCAACGCTGACAAGGGTAATTTCAGCGTTGACAGGACAAAATCCAACGCTGACAGAAACGTGACCAGACCTAAGTATTTGCAGCCACAAGGTAAGGGGTCTAAAGCTTCTTCAAGCTTAACATGGAGACCCAAGAAAGATCAAAACCCTAATAATAATGGAATTTCAATGACTTGCAACAGGTTTAATTACATTTCAAAAGTCATTACAAAACCAATTGGGGTTAACTGGGTTTTTCATCCTAAAAGGGATGAGAATGAGGTTGTTGTGAGAACTAAGTCTGTTCTTATTGAACAACCAGATGAATCCAAGTCTTCTGAGACTTGGGTTCCCAAAGAAAACTAATTTGTTTTCTTTATGTGCAGGGCATTCAAAAGCAGATCAATGATTATGGATATTGGGATAGTGGATGCTCAAGGCACATGACAGGAAAGGAAGACTATCTGACGAACTTTACTCCTATTCAAGATGGTGATAAGGTATACTTTGGAGGTGGATATGGGACTATCACAGGCAAAGGAACCCTTCTCACCAATAATCTACGTTTTGAAAACGTCTTCCTGGTAAAAGAACTGGATTATAATCTGTTTAGTGTATCACAAGTGTGTGATAACAAAAATAAGGTTCTTTTCACTGATATTGAGTGTTTGGTGTTAAGCAAGGATTTTAAGATCCCTGATGAGAAGTATATTGAGTATAGAACACCTAGGCATAAGGACATATACAATGTGAATTTAAATGGGATTAAAGTGAATGCAAATATGTCTTGTTTTTATGCTAAGGCCTCAGTAGATGAAAGTAATTTGTGGCACAGGAGACTAGGGCACATAAATTTTAAAAATATAAATAGACTTGTGAGGCTTGGTTTAGTTGATGGTTTGCCTGAGAAGGCTTTCCACAATGACCACTCTTGTGTTGCATGTCTTAAAGGCAAGCAGCACAAGGTCTCATTCAAGTCCAAGCAGGTGCATACTAGTTCCAGACCTCTTCATATGCTTCACATGGACCTCTTTGGTCCAACTAATATAGAAAGTTTGAATGGCAAGTCATATTGTTTTGTTGTCACTAATGATTTTTCTAGGTTTACTTGGACATTCTTTCTAGCTATGAAGAGTGACACAGCTGATGTTCTTATTGAATTTATCACTCAAATTGAGAAAAGGTCTGGCAATGAGGTTAAGATGCTTAGGAGTGATAATGGTGGAGAATTTAGGAACAAGAAGCTAGATGATTTTTGTGCCAGGAAGGGAATTACTAGGCAGTTTAGTATTGCTAGAACTCCACAACAAAATGGGGTTGCTGAAAGGAAAAATAGAACCCTAATTGAAGCAGCCAGAACAATGTTGGCTGATTCTCACTTTCCCATAGCCTTTTGGGCTGAAGCTGTTAATACAGCATGCTATGTGCAAAATAGAGCATTGGTTAACAAAATTCAGAACAAAACACCTTATGAGTTACTTTGGGGAAGAAAACCTAATATTGGTTTTCTCAGACCTTTTGGATGTCATGTAGTAGTCTTAGACACTAGTGATGCCTTAGGGAAATTTAGTGCAAAAGGTGATGAAGGTTACTTCATGGGGTATTCAGTCCAGAGCAAGGGTTATAGGGTTTATCTTAAGGAGGACAAACGTATTGTTGAAAGAGTACATGTTAGGTTCTTAGAGAATAAACCTAGTGATCCTGAAAGTGGTCCTACTTGGTTGTTTGATTTGAAACCCTTATCTAGAACTTTAAATTATATGCCTGTCACTAATCCAGACATTGTGAAGGTAACTTCAAATGTTGTGGAGGAACAAATTGTTGATGTTTCAGGTACACAGGTTGATGAGAGGATTGGATCACAAGCAGAAAAGGCATCTCCTACATTTGAATATGTCACAATTCCCATTTGGACTGATGCTTTTGCTGCTGCTGCTGCTGGACAAGATAATGGTGGTTTCCAAATACCACCAAATACAAACATGCATGGTTCTTCAGGCGCTGACAAAGGCAAATCCAGCGCTGACAAGACCAATTCAGACGTTGACAACAACATTTCAGGCGCTGTCAGCCCTGACGCTGACAACCAAGATTCAAACGTTGACAACTCTTATGGGCATCTTTTCTCTTCCAGTTTTGAACAAGGTGGTCCTTCTAATGTTCATGAAGAGATTCCTGTTGCTCAAAGAGAGTCTGATGAAGAAGATATTGGCAACATGGAGCGTGAAGTTGAGGACACCAGACTTTTTGAAGGAGGAGTTCTCACTTCCACAATGAAGAATCACCCCCCATCTCAGATCATTGGTGATGTTATGACTCCAGTTCAGACAAGAAGATCCCATCAAAGTCTTGGTGGATTTATTGCCAATATACACAAGAAGGTTGATACCCCTCTTGTGCAAGCATGTTTGTTTGCATGTTTTCTGTCACAAGAAGAACCCAAGAAGATATTTGATGCTCTCAAAGAACCAAGTTGGGTGGAAGCAATGCAAGATGAGCTTCACCAATTTGCTATTCAGGATGTTTGGGAGCTGGTTGATTGTCCTAGATATGTCAGACCTATAGGGACAAGATGGGTTCTCAGGAACAAAAGAGATGAAAGAGGTATTGTGGTCAGAAACAAGGCAAGATTAGTGGCTCAAGGTTATACACAAGAGGAGGGCATAGACTATGAAGAAGTCTTTGCATCAGTTGCAAGGATTGAAGCTATTAGGATTTTTCTAGCCTATGCATCTTGCATGGGCTTCACAGTCTATCAAATGGATGTGAAGAGTGCATTCTTGTATGGCACCATTGTTGAAGAAGTTTATGTCATGCAACCTCCTGGTTTTGAGGATCCAGAGCATCCAGATAAAGTGTATAGAGTCAAAAAGGCTATGTATGGCCTTCATCAAGCCCCTAGAGCATGGTATGGTACTTTGTCTACCTATTTGGTGGACAATGGATTCAAGAGGGGCACCATAGATCAGACACTATTTACAAAGAAGAAAGGCAAAGATGTGTTGCTTGTGCAGGTCTATGTTGATGATATCATTTTTGGGTCTACTGATCCAAAGATGAGTGAGGATTTCTCCAAGCTTATGACAGACAAATTCAAGATGAGTGCTATGGGGGAGATGAACTTCTTTCTTGGTTTGCAAGTTCAGCAGAAAGAAGATGGTATCTTCATCTCCCAGGACAAATATGTTGCTGAAATCTTGAAGAAGTTTGGCTTTTCTCCACATGAAAAGAGGGCTTCTACTCCTATGGATAGAGAACACCCTTGGGGAAAGATTGGAGATGGGAAAGATGTTGATGTCAGGCATTATAGATCCATGATTAGATCCTTGATGTATCTTACTGCTTCCAGACCTGATATCATGTTTGTTGTGTGTGCATGTGCACGCCATCAAGTGACTCCCAAAGAATGTCACCTTTATGCTGTGAAGAGGATCTTTAGGTACCTAAGATGTTTCCCTAATCTTGGTTTGTGGTACCCAAAGGATTCACCATTGGAGCTGATTGCATATTCAGATAGTGATTATGGAGGTGACAAGTTTGATAGGAAATCCACAACTGGTGGATGTCAGTTTCTTGGGAGCAGATTAATATCTTGGCAATGCAAGAAACAAACAGTGGTGGCTAATTCTACAACTGAAGCAGAGTATGTGGCTGCAGCAGCATGTTGTGGTCAAGTGTTGTGGATTCAGAACCAGCTGTTGGATTATGGGTATAATTTCATGCATACTAAGATATTTGTTGACAATAATAGTACTTTATGCATCATTAAGAATCCTGTGCATCATTCTAAAACTAAACACATAGAAATTAGACACCATTTTATAAGAGATTGCTTTGAGAAAGGTTTAATACAACCAGATAGGGTTGACACTGAGGAAAATGTGTCAGATTTATTAACTAAACCTTTTGATACTGGAAGATTTCAATACTTGGTAACAAGTATTGGAATGGTTAATCTCACTTAATATGTGTTTTGGATTCTTTTTGTAAAAGTATGTACTGGATGATGCATTATTATTATTGGTCTTATTGAGATTTAGATTTTCCACTATATTTTTCTAACACTGACAAAGGTTGTTTGAACACTGGTAAGTGTTTTTGCAACGTTGTCAGCAATATAATTGTCTAACGCTGACAAAGCTTCCTTCAACGCTGTTGTGTGTTATCGGGGCGTTGTCAGCAACAATGTTAGTTTTGTGGTTTTCAATCTAAATGTGAAGATGGTGTTAGCAGTATACCATTGGATACAGAGTTGCTTATGGATCATAGGAGGAGCATTTGGACACATTTTTATTTATGGATGATGGTTGGAATGTTTCATTCCTATCTTGACATAAATTTTTTTATGTTCATGCATGTTTTTAGCAAACTCTTTGTATCTTTGTTTAAGGGGAGGTTTTTAGGAACCTTTAGGATTTTTGGGTATCCATATGATACTCTTATCACAATTCTAGATTGTGTCCACAGGTGAGTATGGGTTAGTTTTACTAAACCATGAGGCACTGTAGCATGCATATTATATCAACTTTGCATGCTGCCAAGACATTTTTGGCCTAGAATTGGTTGTGGTCTGTTGGGAGACTTGGGAATCATTTTGATATGGGATTTACCTGGGAGTAACAAGGATTTTATAAGGTAACTTGGTTGTTAAGAATTTTGGTTAGCAAGGGACACTAGAGGACTGTTATGTCTATCTTGCTTATGCAAGTGTGCATAACTGGACAGTGCTTGCCGCCCTATAATAATTATCAGCTTTTGGTTATTTTCTCTAGGATAAATTACTTGTTAAGGTCATTTTTCACTTTTTAAAACAATTTTATTTTTGGACGCTGACAAGATTTTTCCAAGCGTTGTTGTGACCAAATTGGACGCTGACATGGCTTTAGGCGAACGTTGACAAGATTATAGCCGTTGGGCGTTGATGGGTTATATTTGACCGTTGACACTCAATGGGACCTACCCAGTTGTTACTTTTTGACATATTTTCAAGCCGTAATTTTAGGAGTTGTTTCTTTCATTAAATGCATGAGATAACTTATAACTTTTTCAATATTTTCATGATTAGTTTTTGAAAATCTTTGCCTATTTTTGGGCCAATCACATGCATTCTTTATCTCCTATAAATTTGGCTCCTATTTTTAAACAGGGTATCTATAATTCTTGTCTAACACTTTTCTCTTATCAACCTTCATCTTCTACACTTCAAATTAACAGCTTTCATCAATGGCACCAAGATTTAACTCAGCAGAATTGGATTTGGGGTTCAAGTCTCAACACAACATGATTGCTTATCTTGTTGCTGATAATGATTTGTTTCCTCAATACACACAAATGGTGGCGTATTTGAACGCATCCCCATTAAGGTATGCTCTTTCTCATGCACCACTCATTCCAGTCACACACATTAAGCAGTTTTGGAACACTGTTAGTTCCTCAACAGTTAATGGAGTGACCACATTAACTTCTATTGTTCATGGGAGATCTTGGGTGGTTACTGAGGCCTTGGTACGCCAGGCCTTGCATCTTGATGATGCTGATGGTATAACCATTCTTCCCATAACTGAAATAGAACAAGGGCTTAGGGCTTTGGGATACGCTATTCCTGATGAAGGTACTCTTAATAAGTACCATAAGCAGGAATTTCCCCCAGCCTTGAAGTACCTCATTCACATTCTCCTTCAATGTTTGAGTCCCAAATGTACTACACATAATGAGATTAACAGATCTATTGCTAGTGCTATTGTGTGCATTGCAACAGGGCAAAAATATAACTATTCTAAAATGATTTTTGAAGGAATGTGTAAAAACAAGGGGACAAAAATGACTTTGGCTTATCCCCGTTTTCTGCAAATGATTTTTGATGATCAAAGATATTGTTCAAGGGATCACAATGATTTTTATAAAATCCCTGAACAAAAGAAAGCTATTTTTACCAAGATGGATTCACCACCTCATAGAGACTTACCTTTAACCCCAGCCATGCTTGCTGTTATTGCAGCAGCACAACCCCAACCAGACCCCCAACCTCATATTGACCCTCATCTACAACTTGAACCTATTCCTGAACCTTTACCCTCACCTGAACAAATGCAAATAGACCAAGAACCCTTTGACGCTGACACATCAAATGTTGGCGTTGATGTGCCTATTTCCAACGCTGACACCCAACCATCACAATCCCAAACACCCCTTAACCAACCCGCATCTACCCATTCTTCCACACCATCTTCCACACCACCTGAATATAGGTTGATCAAACGCCAAAGGACTACTGGAGAGTTCTCCTCTGGTGGTCCTAGCCATGAAGCAGAGAGAACCACCACCACAAGTGTGGCTGGTGACCTGGATGAGGCTGGGACTATTGGTTCTGGCTTAGAAGCTGGCCAAGGCAGTCCCACCATAATTAAGTCCTCATCCATGCCCAATGAACCTGACTTGGGAGGTCAAATCCCCATTTCAGAAGAGGGCAGACTGGAACCAATGACTCTTTTGGAATTGACGGCTGTCTGCATTAGCTTGCAAAAGCAAAATGCAGACTTAGTACAAATTGTCAGCTCACAAGGCCTTGAACTCAAGGAATTGAGGGAGAGGATTGTTGTTTTGGAGAGTGATCATGCTAGGAGAGGTATGGAGGAGTCTTCCAAAGGGGAGGAAGATCAAAGAAATCTGAGTGATAAGAGCAGTCAAGATGGTCAATCAATGGATGTTGCTGAAGCTCTTACTACTTTGAAGGAACAAACAGGTTTTGATACGTCCTTAATCTCTCCAACCAATCTAAATTTATCATTTACAGCTATGTTGAGAGAGGTTACACAAGGCGCTGAGGGAAAATATTTGAGCGTTGACAAGGCAAATTTGGACGCTGATAGAAGTATTTTGGGCGCTGATAGAGGAAATTTGGGCGTTGACAGATCTGCATATGAAGGTGATGTATTCCAGTCATCATCTATCATCAAGGATGTTCCTACTCAGGTATTACCATCTACCTTACCAACCATTGCACCATCAGATAAGGGTAAGGGTATATTGGTAGAAGAAATTTTTCCAAAGAATGCAGCCCAAGTTGAATTTGATAGAAGATTGGCTGAGCAAATGATGGAACAAGGTGAAAAGGAAAAGTCACCATTTGTTGTGACTTCTGAAGAAGAAAGTGATGGAGATAGCTCAGACTCAAGTGTGATGATTATTGAACCAGAAAGGCTTGAGTATGGTGATGAGCTTGCTAGGGAAAAGTTGAGAGATTTAAAGTTGCAGATTGATTTTGACATGCCAGAGGTGGTTCAGATGTACAATTCTTGGGAAGAAAGCTGTATGGATAATCCAGACTTGACCATTTCAGATCAAATATGGGGTTTGGAGATTCTTCTTAGAGTTCAGAAGGATTGTAAGGTGATTTTGAAGCACAAGGCAAGCAACATTCTCTCTGAGTTGAAAAGGGATAGAAGGAAGCTCTACTTTATGTTGCTCAGATGTCATGGAGTTGGATGGACACATCAGAAGCTGAAGGATTTGACATTTGATGAGTTGGAACATAGGGCTTATCCTATTTGGGTGAAAGTGCAGGAAGAAAACACTTTCAGACTTCTTTCAGATGAAAGAAAGGAGCAACTTGCAGAAGAGATGGAAATCAAGAAAGCTATGATAATTCCCAGGCCAGTGAAGAAGGGATTTACACTTGAGTTTCCAAAAGATATGAATCAACTATATCCAAGTGAAGCAGTTATTAGAAAGAGCCTCAAGCTCTCCCCATTAGAAGCTTCAGATATGGTGCATGTGTTACCATTAGATTCCAGGAATCCAATTGTGAGTTATGATGAGGATGAATGTGGATTCTGGAAGATTGGAAGATATGGCAAGGAGGTACACACTTTTACCACTCTCATATCTTTATTTGCAAGTTGTGATAGAGAAGACTTGGTGGACCTTTGGAGGTTGTTGGAGACCAAGTATGAGGCTGAAGCACCAACTTCAGCTAATGGAATAAAACTTTGGACCACATTCAAAAGAATGTGTGGGACAAATGAAGAAGATCCTGAAATATGGAAGGATCTTGAAGATGATCTCAGTGGTCTTCAATGGAGGTTATATTCAGCTGCTGGTGTATATCATTTGAGTTCTACAAAGTTTGCTGAGTATCTACTAGTGGATGCTCAATATTTCATATCCAAGGCTGTTTTGGAAAAGATGAAGGACACCCAGTTGGAGATAGACTATACAAGTGACGTGGCAAAGAATTTGATCAGATTTATTTATTACCAATATGATAAGGTTTGTCAGACTCCTCCAAGTTCTTAATGTTTATTCAGAAACTTGATCATAAGAGTGGATATCAAGTTTAGGGGAGGATTGTTGGGAATAAAATTAAGGCCAGATCACTTGAACGCTGACAAGAACAAAGTGAGCGTTGACAGCTCAAGCGTTGACAAGTTAAAGTCAAGCGTTGACAGATTGAAGACAAGCACTGATGGAAGATATAAGCTACACGTTTATTATGTTCTAGAATACTTCTAGTAAGGATAGAAACGACAATGTATTTTCTATGTTTATCTTTACCTAGAATAGTTGATACGTAGCTTATTGTACAAGGCTTCTTAGTCTATAAAAGAAGGCCTTTAGGTTAATGTTTAGTATCAAGTTTTCATTAAGTTTTCATTCGTAAACATCTTTCATTGTAAGCAAGTTCGACATTCATAATCAAAGTGAAAGTTTTGTTTACATCTTGTGTTCTTGTTTAAGTATTAAATTCCGCATAATACTTAGATTCACAAAGCATATAACAAAGGTTTCTCTACGTGTTATACTTGATCTAATCTTGTATACACAAAGCTAATCGATCTAAGTTTGGGATCAACACAAGCGGAAACCATACATGATTCTCTAGACCTAAGTTTTGCAATCTGTTGGCATATTATCTCTTTAGTCGGAACATACATAGTGTGTGCGTTACAAACTTCCATGAACAAAGGACAGAGAGTGAGGGTGACCTTCAATCTCAAATGTTGTTCCAAACTTGGATGTATAGCTTGCTCGCATTCATGTTTTATTGCACAACCAGTATGCATAGAGTGAGCACATGTACTTTAGTGATACAACCACTTATTGGGGTCAGACTTCTCCTCACAAATTTCACAAAATAATTTGCTAATATGGTTCTCAACTGGCTCATATGTTAGAGTCAATGGATCCTTATCGAACTTGTGTAAAATCATTCTATCAATTTATGTGGTGTGCGTATCACTTCATTAGGGTAGCTTAGCCACGTCCTACTTCATAGTAATCACCGCAAAACACTTTAATTTTTCTTGGTTTTCAGTTTCTCTAGTTTTAGAACGTAAGTAAAACTTGTGACACAAGTTTTGACCCACTACCTGACCTGCCTATCTTGTGTGTCATTTAATGACTGGATTACACTTGTTTAGGTTACAAGGATGCAACGTCAAGCTGAGCGTTGGGGAGCAGAACTATATCAAGAAGAGGTAGAATTTATTGATATGAATGCCCCTCTATTTCCTATAAATAGTTCAGAATGTCAGGTGACACTATATCTTAAGTAGCATTCAAATAATGAAGTCTATATGCTACTCTATTTTTTAGAGCAATATAACTTTAAATTTAAATACATTTTCTTTAGATACAGGGGCCCCTGCCAAAAGGCTCAAGTTACCTCGTAAAGAGGAGTTCTGGAATAGGGGAATTAGTGCATGTGCACTTTGTGATGGAGCTTCACCGCTTTTCAAGGGTTAAATTTTTGAGGTTGTTGGTGGAGGTGTTACAACTACAAAGGAAGCAATATATTTGACTAAAGGGCAAACTTGGAAACATTAATTTTACCTGGTTACGAGTGAAGGTAAGCCTTGATGAACAATCCATTGTGTGTCAACAAATCCAATTCTTTCATATGCAGGCTTTATTAAGAAAAGAAAAGAGCGATTCTAATTAGTAACACCTTCATATTACGGGCCATATTAAACGGGCCAAATAGATGGAGTGCCATTTAAAAAAATAGTTAAAAGAAAAATAGGTGAATTGGATTCAAACGTAAATATTTATTGAACTACAAAAACTTTTGTTATCATAACTTGTCCACTAATTGGTTATTAAACACTCATTGTTTATAAAATTTTGGATAGAAACTGTTGAAGGCCAACCTGGCCGGTTTACATCTGAACATGTTTAACCCTGTAACCAATCCAACCATTCCACCTAATAAGGAACTTATATAATCAATGACTCGGAAACATGCATTACCTTGATACATTTTCGAAGAGCAAAGTTAAGTCCCCGTCCATGAATCAAATCATTCTATACTAAGAACCAACAACAACATTTAGTTATTTGAGGTAACATAAGTGTTTTTAATTATCAGGGAAAAGGTATCGTGTCTCAAATATTTTCCGTTAACCTCTGGGTAAAATACCTTGGCATTGTCAAGAAAGAGTTGGAAAACAACCACGGGAATATTGGCTAAGCTGTGTATCGAAGCAATTTTCCATGTATGACAATTCGGGTTGCTGAATGAACTCAGACCTCTCCTCAGACTTCATCATAACCCTATGCATTTCATCACAACTCTTCTCAAAGCCCATCATTATCCTTTTGTTTTCATTTACTATGATATTTGAATTTTATAGTTCGAGGCCAGTTGATCAAAATCATGTCTGATGATGAGGTGGTTGCTGGTTAAATATATTATGAGATACTCACACTTTGAAAAAAAGAAAAAGAATAATTGTTACCTCGTGCATTCCGTGACTCACGATTTTACGAAGATCCGCCATCAAAGATATTCTTCGGTTGTTGTTCCAGTAAAGACGAACCAACACCATTCTTGCCACACCAAACCAAGGTCCTTAAATCTCAAGTTTGTGTTTGTTTAGCCACAGTTGAATTTCTCTGATTTCTAGAGGGAACTGGAAACGACGATACATCATCAGATAAGAGAATATTTGAATAGGTTCTATGTTGTTGTTATTAGAACAACTTTCAAAGGTAAAGGACAACATAGCTTGCATCATTTATGGTTACGTGACCTATACAGTGGACATCAGATTCTTTTGGGAGTTTAGAGACAGAGGAAAGTAATAAGTTGACGGGCCAGGAAGTTTAGAATCTATCAACATCATTGAAAGTTTGTAGCATAGAAGAATAGAACTGAAAGTGTAAGGTGACAGAAGTTAATAGGAGTTACAGTGTTAGTAGTTCATCTAGAATTAGAATCTTGAATGAACAGTTGTCTAGTAGTGTGAGCTTTGTAATATTCTCGGATGAGTCAAGAAGAATGGGTTGGTTTTCTTGGTATGTAAACTAATATATGGAAAATATAATTAGGTGTGTGAAACTAAAAGTTATCCACATCTGGTATCTGGTAGAATAGATAGACACATACCTTTACAATATATTCAGAGAATGCTTAGGGAAATTGCTTGGATCATGGCAGCCAATAACGCCATAACCTGAACAAAATATGCGAGTATGAGACTTCAACATTTTAAGAACCGTATTCATCAAAGGACATAAGCCACTAATATTAGCAAACCCAAACAGACCCTAACTTGATAGTGACTACAATAAATCATAGTTATATTAACAGCAAGCACACTTTGAAAATCCACCCATATTCATGGTGCTGAACCTTTTCCTTCTCCACTATCTTCAAAAAAACATTTTGCCTTTGGAGGTCAGTTCTCGACTATCATGTAAATAATGGAGGGAGATAATATATACAAATGTGATATATTATAAATTATCAGAACAATTGAGTTTTGTAATCAGCTCTTTAAGTTTCAATCCTTAAGGTTATTTATAAGTTATCAGAACACTGTACTCTTAGGGTGAGCTAAAAGTAACAATAGGTAGCCACACATCCACACACTTATCAAGTCACTCCAGCCTGGGCCTTGATGCCCATGGAAGAAATTTTTAAGAATCGTTTTAATGATCCTGTTGCCAGCTGCAGAACCGTATTGTAAAATTTTTCCAATTTAATTACTTGAATCCCGAGGGGAATTGAACATTTGAGGATCTAATACACACAAAATATGTTGATTATATGTGGCTTCGTTTGGCCTACTCACGTTTCTAGAGTACACAAACTTGTGGCTAAATTAATAATATGTATGCAAATCTCTGAGTAAAACATATCTAATATAACTTTAAGAGCAGTACACTTACTAATGTAAGTACATCAGCAACCAGATACGTATATGCAATTTTTATTTCGTTTCACTACAGGCTCTTGTATTGTTTACTGCAAAGATAATGCTCAGGAGGGGATGCCAACAGGGACTTTTATGGAGCCAGATCACGAACTTGTTGGTGGGTCACACGCTGTTGGTGACCCTAATGTGTTATCTCCGTTGATGTGGCCCCACATATCGAGTCTGCTGGGTTGGGAATTCCATCTGTTGAATGCAACAAAGAGCATCGCGTCGCCAAAAAAACATATCGAGTTTGCCTAATATATGGTTCAAGTAACAATAATACTAAAAATATGCACTTTCAAGACACATATAAGAATCTTTCATGAATTGGCTAACCTTGAGATCTGACCGCCTCAAAATCAAGTTGTGTCGTATATCCAAATTTTGGATCTTTGTATTTCAAGTCAACTAACTTAGGAGAGTCTAAAAAATTGATTAATAACAAAATATCAGTATAACAATGATGCAGAAAGGGCAATATAAAAACTCAACACATAAAAGTCTACCGATTTTAACGTATATATTTCCCCATGCTAATACTAACTTAACATCATAGTAAACCAATACACCCTGACAGAATCTCTACAAGAGAAAAACACTGACATGGTCATGCTAAAGTCGATGATAACATTTTGTCAAAGTCACTAATTTAATCAACAGCATCTAGCATATTCATAGTCACATCCATAGAATCATCAAGGTCGGGTTCTTTACGTGATTCATATGTTGTTGATGGGTTTGTGGATGAAATTACTAAATGCTGGTAAGCAGCAGCAATAGAAGTTGCTCGTGCATTAGCCAATCAGTAGGAAGATCGACTTCCACCTAGTTTATGAGACGAACTACTACCACTATTACTATTATCATTAGCATGGAACTCATATCATAGCTGAAATGCCAAGTAATATATTTGAAACGAAAAGTGTTTCAAGTCAGCTCAAATCGCCCTCTTTTGATCGGTTACCAAGCCTCCCAATTTGCCACAGATTATAATCTCCTTATGTTACAGTAAATACACTGTTGTAGGAAGAAAAAATACTTACAAATTCATGCAGGATATTCTTTTTTATGCTTTAATATTTTCTAAAACCTTTTGAATCATCAGTTCGAAGATGCAAAGATATCTCCTCGCCATGAATATGTACCATCAAACATGAACGGTTAAAAAAGCACATTGGATCACCGTATATCCTTATTACTACGAAATAAAAACTGCTCATGTTAATAGATGCTCCAAAGAAACTAACATGTAAAAGGTTGCTATCTTAGATGTTACCTGAATTCATGTCGTCCATATGTCATGAGGTCAAAAGTTAAGGCTGACTGCTCATGGGCTCCAGGGCTCGTGTTTTGCTACATTCAATCAGGAGGCGATATCAATATGCACACAATAAAGAGAAGAAATTTATTTACCTGTTTTAGGAGGTCTACTTCAATGAAAAATGGGGACCATCTAAGAATTTAGGTGCAGTGTGTTATTAGGGATTTAGGAGTTAAGTATTTAACCATATAAGAGATGGACAATTATCTAAAAAGCTGCGACTTTAGTTTCTGTATAGTTAGGCAAAAAGCTATTAAGAGGCAAAGTTTAAGATTATAGAACAAAAAAGGAACCATCAAAAAATGTATCAAAAACTTGCTCGATCACTGCTTATGTTTGTAGACCACTTTGGTTTGTTTCATATTGTTGTTGGTATTCTTCACGGTTGCATATGTTGTCTATCGTCATCAGGTTATCCAATTAGTAATCAACTTGGTTTAATTTTTGTTGTCTTGGAAAACAACATTTATTAACTAACAATCAAAGTTCTTGAACAAAATTATTCACAAACTAATCTGTTTGGGGCGTTCTTGTTGCTATCAGAACAGTGTGCTACATTGATGGCAATAACAGGTTAAGTTGACTCCAAAATCTAAAAAAATTCACGAAGCAATCAAATGAATTTTCAAAAAGGGATATATAAAGCTTACTGGGATTGGTATCCTCCTATCAAGTAAAGAAACATACATATCACCAATAGCAACTCATTTTACAAAACATCCAAACTCCAAAAGTTAAAAAAATTATAAATTTGAATTACTACACAAGCCATAAACTAAAAATTAAAAATTATGACTTTTCTATTCAAGGGTTAACTGAACTGGAAAAGGTTGATGTAAGGCAAACTATTGAAAAATTTAACACACAAGTTTTAGTTGATTAAACAAAGACCCTAGATGTAGAATGGTGTTTGATTTGTACTATTATTGTTAGCATTGTGATGCCAAAGTGAATGAAGGAACATAAAGAGCACTCACAAGATGCATGAGCTGCGGCTTCGGCTGCTATTGCTCGTGCCTCTGCAAGTATCGTTGTGGCTTTTGTGGGACCCATCAAGTAATACTTGACGGATAATATAATGACAAAGATCAAAGTTATAGTAGTAGCAATTACGGGTCATATAAAAATAATTAAGTTACCTGCTCATAAGCACAATAGAAAGAGCAATATGCTTGCAATTTTGTTTGAAGAAAAAGACATGCTTCGTAGTCAATAAGTTGTTCTTGCCCTTCACTCATCTTTTGTGTTTCATGTGCAGCTTCAAGTTCTATCACATGCTTAATCATCGTTGGACTATCTTCACGAGACCCATCATTCAAGCATCGATATGCAATATCTGTAAATACATTCAACGTATGTGGTTCCATTTCATCTGTGATCAGACCTTCAAAGATAATATCTTCTAGTGTGTTCTTTTCATACTTTTTTTCCATTCAGGGACTAAGATCTTGTTCTCCTGATCATAGCATACCTTTCCACATAGTACCTAAAGCAGGAACACACCAAAAGAGTACGCGAGCACACAAAAATAGTGCACTTCTGATTATTCTATCAACGCGTTAGACTATAGCTGATAACAGCACCCACCATTACCTCAGGCATCCATGGCAACATATGAAATATCCTGATTACAGGCTATGATTTTGCCATCTCGAAATGAGAAAGTTTAGCATTCCATTTAACATATAAAGACCAGATACTATAGATATAGCATGGGCTGCGAAGAATGAAACATTATTCTTGGGCTAACATATGTGTAAGAATAAAACGTTAAAACGAACCTAATGAAATTGATGTATAGATCATATTAATATGCGGGGTAACTGTTATGATATATAGTATATGTAGTGCAACAATTCCATTTACATTTCACTAATATTATGTCCTTCTGTCTGATCTTCTCTCCACGCTCCCCTTCAAGCAACTTCTTTTTGTTACTAATATCAACTTCAAATGTTTTTACAGACGACAGATGTTGCTGCCGATGTGGAATTTTTTAGAGTATGAGTTGCCGACGTTAAAGACGGCAAATGTTCCTGCCGATGTTATTGTCATTTCACCTGCAAGGCCAACCCCTGATATGAGTATTCATGCGGCCCAATTCAAACAAAGGGTCTTTGGCTTTGTGTTTTAAAAGTGACCACTTGGTATAAAATAATCAAAATCAATCAGCTCTTGCGACACGAGTCACAACATTACATCACATAGTATTTGGTGTGTGCTTCAGTTTCAGAATGATTAAACGACCCCTAAATGATCATATATTCAGACCCAAACACTCAACTTTGACTTAGAAATGTAATAAATCAGATAACTTTTAGAATAATCAAACGACTGAGATCATGATCTACAAGTTATGTTGATGAATTTTCTACATTCCTTGACAGCCAACAAAATATGTAAGCATGTAATTTAACCATAAATAGTGCAAGAAAACTTTTGTATTACTAATGAAAAGTTTACCTTGGAAAGGTAGTGTGTTAGGATGAAAATTTTCCGGTGTTCCACTTAATGATAGTCTCAGACAGTGAAGTAGATTCAAATATATGGTGTAGTGGCAAAGACGAAAATATACACTGCAAGTATCAAGGAAAAAATGACATTAGATCAGATAAGAATCAGAAATAACAAAAGGGTCGTCGACTAATGCTGTAGGTATTGAACAAATCAATTAAAACTGCCCGAGAAAAGTAGCAAAATAATTTAACTACATGTAACATCTGTATTCTGATAGACATAAGTCCATATAGTGATAACTTGGAATGATCAAAATGAATGGAGCATCTTGAAGAACGAATGTCCACATGTTGTCACATAATTTTTAGGTGTGCAAATGCCTCGGTTGATATTACAAAAACAGATTAGCATCCATACCACCGGAGAGGGTATGCGTTTTATAAAATCTTATTACAGATAGTTGAGTTTTAGGTGGAGGTAGAAAAGAATGATAGGCTGCATGAGTCGAAACAAGTTGGATTGGGTGGTTATATTCATCATAAAATTATTTCTATTGACTTGTAAACCATTGACCTGTTACGATTTTAAAGTGGCTACAGATAGTTTGTATGTGTTGGAAGGAAGTCCTCAGAGGGTATTAGATCTGTGAGCTTCAGTGACCAATGTTTTGCAAGCCATTGCCATCCATGACACACTCTCAAGATGCAAACAGTGACAACCATCTTGAAGTCCTACCTTCCTCGCGTAGTTCCTCAGAAAATGCAAAAACACATGAATATATTTAATGACAAACTACAATTATATACATAAAAAAATACATACTGGTTTTTCAAGATGAATTTAAGATGAATCAACATTCGAATAGTATTTTAGGGTTCCTAAGAAAATGCAAAAACACATGAATATATTTAATGACAAACTAGAGTTATATACATAAAAAAATCAAACAAAATACATACCGATACTTTAAGATGGATTTAAGATGAATCAACATTCGAACAATATTTTAGGGTTTTAGGGTTTTCTGAATAATGTTTACAATAAGATGAATCAATAGTCGAATGGAAGTTTAGGGTTTTAGGGTTTCGAATGGGGTCTTACGATTTGGATGAATGTAATTATAGAGTATCTCTATATTACATATGAATAGTAGGTTTGTTCTTATAGTTTATTAACTTTGTTTTGGATAGAAAAACACAAAAACTTAGTTGGGTCAATTGGTAAACTTCGTTATTTGCAAACCACTAGACCCATGTTCGAATCTTGTTGTGGACATATTTAAAGTTTTTTAAAACTCCAAATTCCAAAAATAAATCCCTTCAAAACGCAACTTTCTAACCAGCGTTTTGAAAACGTGATTTTCAAAATTTTGCGACTTCAAACAACCAAAAACGTGGAAAATGGAGATTTTTTAGGCATTTATGAAATACTATTGGCTAATAGCTGTCATGTCACATATGACTGGGATTAGAGGTGTGGTATCAAGTCATAGTTATACCTATATATAATATAGAGATATATACTAGCGTCGTAACCCGCCCAACGGGGGTCGTTTTTTTGTTGTTCCTGAGGATTTATTGTTTGTGCATTTTTAGTTTATTGTATTTCTAATTTAATATTTAATATATTTTAGTTATAGTTTACGTTTAAGTAATGTTATATTTATGTTACAAATGTTAAAAAAATCTATAATCAATCCAGATTTAAATAAAAAATTCTTAAATCATCCATTGACGACCAGTTGTATCAACACCTAAGTGAATGAAGTCCTGTCATATATGGTGTAGGAACGTCAATATAGTTAACTCCAATGTAAAAGAGCAATTGAATGTAGACATACTTCATCACACAAACAAAACAATCATCGGATAAACTCTTAGACTGATAATGTAAATTATTAGTAGAGGCTTAGGAATATAAGGAATATAGAGTTAAGTCCAATAATGGTCGGCCTTAATACAATCTTTATTGATGATTTCATCCAACAAATCTAAAAAAAATTAAATCTTTGATCACTTAGTTAGGTTGAAAACTTGTTTATTTATGCCTTATGTAATAATTGATGAAATGAAAATTACTTAAACTCAAGTATTCGATTTTTGTTGTTTATACCATGAATGAAAAAAAACATTATATAACGGGTCAGGCTGCTTTGAAAGGTACCTCATACAAAGTGGAAAAATACGAAAAAGCATGCATTGAAAATCAACACATGTTTATTCCTTTTACATTTGATACCTTTGGTTTATTTGCACCTGAAGTGGTGGAGCTTCTGAAGAGAATCCATCGTGTTATGAGTATCAACGTTATGATACCTAAATATGATACATAAAGCCACATATGTATTTTTTCACAGAATTAGCTTTGCGATTCAAAAACGACTTACATCGCAACTTGTTACTCGCTTGACTTCTATAAATATGTAACTAAATATACTATACAAGAAGAATATATAATCAATGTAATAATAGGAAATTCTCAAAGATAGAGAGAAACTGTCACGAACCGGTTTAACTCTGAAACTCATCAAACAACCTACAATGATTTTGTATTTTTTACATTTTTATATTCGCTCTCAACTAAATTAATATAAATTTATTTTTATTAAAAATTATTTAAAAAAATATATTATAAGTTAAACTGAGTTTAGTTGTCGATAAATTGTAAGAAGATTAAAATTAGTTGTATATATTAATTGTGCCCTCGTTGCCTTTTGAAGCTAGGTTGTATATTTATTCGACTTATGTTAAACTGAATTTTTTTGAAGCTAGGTTGTATATTTATTCGACTTATGTTAAACTGAATTTAGATCTTATTCTTGTTTAGTATGTAATCTTACTACTAATCCGTCTTAAAATTATCGTTCACTATTTTATTTTGGGTGTTTCAAAATTATTGTTCACTTCCAAAAATAGATACAGAATATAGTTCGACTTTATCATATTATCCTTACTTAATATTATTATTACAAATAATAAAAAAAGTTTTAAATTAATTAGTATAGGGTAAAACTATGATTCTATAAAAAATAGAAGAGAGAAAGATGTAATAATAATGTTTTTCTAAAAGTATATTTGTCTTTGAACACTAATTTTAGAACCAAACAAGTTCGGAAAACCCGCGCTTCGCTGCGGCGAGTTTTGTTAACAAAATTCGATTTTGAGAGTTTTTTATTGCTTATTGCTTTATACAAAGAAGAATGAAAGTGCATTTATCAACTGTAAGCTACACGACATCAATAAAAGTATTAGTTACCAAACATCTGAATAAGTGTACTTCAGTATTTCCTTCAGTGCGCAAATGATTCAGTTGAGATAGTTTGTAAGAGAGATAAAACAATACAAAGATAAAAGTTGCCTTTATAGGTTGTGCAGAAGAATATGAAAATACATGCATATAAATTTCAAAGAAAATACTAATTTTACGAAGCCACATATCACAAATCTGTAGTCATGATAATAAAGGTAGAAAATGCTGCCACTTTACACCTATATCCAGACATCCCATTTGCAACATCGAATGTCTTGACATTTGTTCTCTTGCAGCTGCTACCACTACCCCCTCTATCAAGATTGCATTTTGTATTTCTTTGATAACTTCATACATTATAGGTCGCATATTCCCGTGTGGGTGCACACACATCAATGCCTTCTCCGTGCCGATAAAAAAAAGCCTTCTCCATTATCTTCCACATTGATTGGATATCATACTCGTTACCAAGAGCCGGATAGTAGATGTGGGAAAATAGGTGGTTAAGGCAACACGTAAAAAGAATGCAAGGTGGTTAGGTGGGTAAATTTAAGAATAATCCTTTTTAATTAAACCAACTTAGGAAGCTTATATGCATTGGAAGTTGAAACGCCCTGTTAGATTTATAAAGATTTCCAACCCGTTTGACCCAAGATAAGAAACAATCCAAATCGAACCACTGTAAGTACATGGATGAAACAACCGCCATTAAAGCAAAAGTTTATCTTGATGGGGCAAAAAATGAATTGACCCACTGAGCATAAACATGTTAGGAAATCAAGGAAGGAGGATGATAACAGAATCTGAATGGATAGACAAACCTGACCATTGCGAATTTCGAAAAGCTTCTACGTCGCATTACTCACTTTTGTTTGTTGTTGCGGTTCAGAATCGATGTCTTTCAATTTAACTATATAATTTATCCAATATGGGGATCAAACATATCATATTTCATGTTCACCCACAATCCGAACTGATTAAACCGTCGGGGCAGAACTTATCACAAATCTGTAAAAGCACATCAAAGTTACAAACTATGTCAAGACTAAATGTATACAAAGCGCTCGTTATTACTTAAAAAATAAACAAATAGTTCATTATCGTTGACATTTGGAATATATTAATTTGTTAATCATATTAGTTGTCTGCAAGAATTAGCATAAATCTGCAAGTATGCAATAAAACTTGGTCAACCCGTGTCGACCAACCGTATGTTCGAGAATGTCTTATTCAAGCGATGTTCTGGTTTGGAATAACATTATCCAAACCCATTTAGTAATTTCTGATTTCATTTAGGCAGTGTTGGCGTATAATGGAATGTTAAAGTGCAATGTCTAATGGCTCTAAATATTATACAAAATTTAATATCCTCGGCAAACAAAAATTTGCACCTGAAAATCAATTTTCACATCATATTTTGACTGAGATGTAATTGTTTAATCGAGAAACCACACTGTTAACTTGCAAAATAAGGCACATATAACGTAATAAAGAAGAGCGAAGAATAAATTCTCTACTCACATTGCTTCTGCAAGATCAATAGGTATTCTGTTAAATCCTAGGATGAGCCTCATGTATAGTAATAGTCATCATCATATCCACAGACAACTATTAAACTCGGGCGCATACGCTCATCTGTCACCAGTAATCGTAGCCTCGTCGCACTTCTTGCCCATTGCCATTTTATGGTATTTAAACCCTCTCATGCTTTCACCTGTGTTGCTTCCTACATTGTTTCAGTCTTATCTTTAGACCCGCACCCTCTTTCACCTACTTGTATGTTGATCCTTTATCAAACCATATGATAGTGTTATTCTTCATTATGAGACCAAGTCTAAGCGTATAGTCTTTATATGTAAACTGAGTAATAGTACAGTGAATTGTGCAGCACATGGTATGATTACGTCCGAATCATATGGTATAATTAATCCGAATCATATGGTATAATTAATCTGGGAACATGAAACAACTACTATAACTAATTACTACTGTCGTACACAACTTAAAAACCACTATAATCAGAAACCTATATGATATAAATTTCTGTCGAGTCAAATTCAACTGAAACATAAAGTTAAACAAAAAATGCATATTATCAACCTGTTTCACATGATAAATATCCGAGTCTTATCGCGCAACAAAGGCAGAACCATTAAACCAAACATGTTTTGAAAACATGTTCCCTGCAATCAAAAAAATGATCAAAATAAGAATCCATATACTTGAAACTGAACATATTATTAATGATTATCGCGACATGTTGTATGCGTATGCCAGCTATATAGGCCACAACAAAAACCCCTACACGAACGAAATAAGCATACCAATAGAAAAAACATAAATCAGCTTTAACAATTCCAAAACCGACGCCATGCCTATTAATCATATCATAAAAACAATAAAGAAAATCTCAAAAATGGCACGATACACTAAAATAAAAAGGGTTTATGGTATGATAAGCAAGATTTAAAAGGTTATCCAAATAAATCAAAATCTCAGGAAAAAAAATTAGTATACTAAAATTGCCTTACATTTCTTTACCTTTAATATCGTCATTAACATAAATACTTAATCCCTTTTTCCAAAGAGACCTTTTTTTATATCTTTTGTAGACTCACGAACCAAAGCAAATGTGACTTTCCTGCAATTAAAAAAAGGCAGCCATTGAAAATTGTCTTTACCAGGTAATTGTAATTCATATATACTAAGCATCATAATTAATTCATAATCAATCAAACAACCTAAGAAAATTAAAAACCCACAGAAATCATAGTTTGAAATCAAACACAAATTAACCGAAAATTAAAAATGAGACTTTATTACCTTAAAAAGAACTGTGGTTGCGGAAACTTATCAAGATTTTAATGTTTTGTTTTTAACTTTTTATGTTGATAAAGTGATAGGGGTTGATGATCAGATACTTATGTGAAGAACACGTGTCTTTTTTTATGTATAGATAATGGATGAACGACACGCGTATTTGGGTGAGATGAATGAGAAGAAGATCAATTGTTTATAAAATTTTACTGTTTATAAGAATTAAAAACTATTATTTTAGGAACACTGTAGCTTTTGTGAGTGCAACTCATCATGATAATTGTTATATATTATAATAAGTAATATAAAAACATTAAAATTCTCATAATAAAAGGTAAACTCATATTTTATGTTATTAATGAAGTCATGTTCCCATCAAAACAAAGGTACGCAGTATTTGTCAATTGAGCTTGATTTTGTATACCTTCAAATTCTAATGGAACGGACTGAATCTGTTGATTAATTTAATTTTTTTGATAAATCTTCAATTTCACAGGTAATGATAGATACTTTTATTTTATTTTTGATATACATTTGCAAAATCTTGTAATGTTTTTTTTTTAGGAGTGATAGGAGGTAAAAAGTTGTGTCATAATTAAAAGGTGCTGTCACGTAAGTTATGAGACAAGAATAGTTAATTCATCACATTTTTAGTGTTTTTGTAATGAGTGGTAAGTCATAGAAAAGTAGTGTCATAAGCTTTTTTAATTTTATTATATAATTTAAAAAACTTAAATAAAGTATAAATAATGATTAAAAGTAGGAGTGAGCAAAAAAAACCGAAAAATCGAACCGAAAAAACCGACCGAATATAAAAACCGATGGTTCGGTTTTTACGTTTTCAAAAACCGAAAAGTTTCGGTTCGGTTTCGGTTTTTATCCAAAAACCAAACCGTAAAAACCGAACCGAACCGACCTATTTTATTTTATAAAAAATATAAATATAATATAATATAAATAAATAAGTAATATATCAAAATTATAAATTAATATTCGTTTTTTAGGGAAATAGGAGTAATATATTTATCTTCTTGTTTATACGCGTGTTTGATATATATTTGTGTTTACTTGACAATATATAATTACATATGTGACAATAATCGTCTGTACGCATGTTTACTTGCATGTGTGTTTATCTTAAAAATATGTTTGTATTTATAGATTAGAAATTTGAGATAAATATTATTAGGCTTAGATTGAAAATAAATAAATAAATAACTATTTTTCCACGCAAAACAAGTTTTTTATCTAAATCGGACGTACCCAAATATAAACGGTTTTAAAACCGAAAAACCGAAACCGAAACCGATTACAAACCGAAAAAGCCGAATCGCCCAAAACCGAACGGTTTCGGTTTTTTATTTTTTAAAAACCGAATATATCGGTTCGGTTTTGGTTTAGCCAAAAACCGACTCAAACCGAACCGTGCACACCCATAATTAAAAGCCATTTCATTAAAAAAAACATTAAATTAGATAAAATTAAAAACAGATAAAATTAAAAACAATAATAAAAATATGGTATCGTATAAAGGTTTTTATAAAGTTTCAAGGAATTAAACTTTTAAAAGATAAGTTTTTTAAAAGTGTCCATTTTAAAATATTGAAAACGTTAAAATGTGCTTTCTCATTAAGATGTAATGATCAGAATGGTTAGCAACCTATAAAGCCAATTAAAGCCATTAGACACAACCGCTCCCTCTCTCTTATGATAAAATTTAACCGAATCTCAATCTTGTTTAATGTCTTCCAAAAATTCTCGTGCTTGTGTAACGTGTAGTTAAATTTGTTCAATCATTGTCCTAAAAACTGAGAATATGATAAATACTTAACTACTAGGAGACACTTCTTTATAACAAAGAAAAAATGGAGCATTGAAATACATGTAAGAACATTTTCAATAAGATAAAGCCTTTTAAGCTTTTTGTATTTAATGAATTAAATGCAATATTTATTTAACAAGTAAATTTGTATGAAAGATTTTGTATATGTAAAGTCATTGTGTAAATCTTTTGTAAACCTTTGCAAAAAACTTTTGGTGTAATGGTGAAAAGCACTTTCAAAAACTTTTCTAAATAGTGAAAAGCTATAAATAAATTTCCCCATTAGAGATGCTCTAAGCTTTGTGCCAATATGATGAATACTTTTCCTCGAGAGATTACATATATTTCTATTTTTTAGTTATTGTTCATTTGTCTGTGAAAGTTAAAGGGGTGTTAGTCTTTGCGTTAGATATTTACCTTTTCAACATGAAATTTTGATAAAACACTAAATTACGTGAAAAATTACAGAAATACCTTTAATTCTTATTATTTATATTAACTCATCTTTTAAAAACATAATCAAATTCAAACAATATTTTTTAAAACTAAGTTTTGTTACAACTAATTATTTAATTATTTATTTCTAAAATAAATAATATATTATAAATAAGCAATTTCAAACACCTCTTAAGAGTACTTAAATGTGCTTTTTAACAATTTCAAGAACATTATTTGGTCAGAATTTTGTTTTTTATATAGTTTTATGATTTACGATCTCACTTTAAGTGAATAAAACAGGTGTTTATGCCTTTTAGGTGGGTCCCAGTCAAACTTGATGAGGTTCTGTTTGTTTTTTTAGATATTTTTTGTTTGAATTTGACTATTATATTTGAATCTGAATAGTTAGTTCAAAATTCTGAATTTCAATTATATTAAATTGTTTGCTTTTTAAAAGCGTCTTAATATATTCAGTTTATCGTAATACCATCTCAATTACTAAAAAACACTCATTTTTCTATAAATCTTCCATCGATCAATCACCACTCATTCCTAACTTGATAGAGGTTGATGCTAGACGTAGGTTGTAGTCTGGATATAAAAGCAAGTTTTATGAAACTGGCAATAGTATTCTTTGGAGTGCCACTGTTAGGCCATACATTTAGGAAGAAAAGGAATAATTTTGTTTTTCTCGTGATGATTAATAAGTGGTGATTGTTAAATACATGAAGCAAGGAAAGATACAAATTCTTGGCAAAAATCTTTCTAACAATTACCAAACGCCATTAAAAACAGTAGCAACTATACAATGCAATTTTTGAAACATACATATTTCTAGGCATTCCTCTTTCTGTTTTCAGTGTAACACTAACACATCTCATAATTTAATCTTTGCCACGAAGCCAATAAAAGCTTCATCATGATATAAGCATTTGCCACTACTTCCTTCAAGTCCGAACCATATGAGCTCCATACACTCTTCTTTATAAGCATCTGCATCTTATTTCACACATATAAACATGTCAAACATAAGTTATTTGGAAAATCAGCAGGTCTTTGAAATCTATTTGTTTTCTACTCATAAGCATACACACATAGGTAGCTTAAAAACTAACAATTTCAAAATAGTGTCCGTATTCTGCTAATTTAGGAACGATAACCAAAATTTTATCATTAGAGAATTGAACAAATATTGAGTTAAATAAGTAGTTCGGAATTCGTAGCTTGAAACATGTGATAAGACAAAACCACTTTTAGTAAGCACACCCCCTTTTTATTTCCAACAGTTTGACCATTAATAAATGTAAGCAAAACACGTAAGTATGAAATTACCTCGACCGCTGATATGCTACTAAGGTGTAACAGACCACCACACCCGATTCCATAAGGCCTGCACAAGAAATAACATAATCGGCGTCATCATATTTGACACTAAGTATTGTCAATTTGGAATTGGACAAAAAGTGTTTTGGGTCAATGACGCCTGAATAAAAAAGCACCCATTTTAACCTATTACCTGCCTCTTTTGAGTTGACGTCAGTGACTACTACTTGCTTGCAGTTGCTCCTCGATCAATGTCATTTCAAATAAACTTAGCCAAACACCTTAAACTAATATTTTCGGACAACATTGATCATCGCTCCCACAATTTTTTAGAGTAATATTTTCAGATCATAAATTCCAAACACCTTAAACTAATATTGTTGCACAACGTTTTGCTGATAATTTCCCAAAATGAAAGTATGCGGAAATACCACAAGCCCTTTGGCCTTGAATGTCTTGTTGAAATCTATTGAGTAGTTTTTCAATCTACCCAAAATGTCAAATGATTTGTTTTCGTAAAACACAATAGGTAAAAAGAATCTAAAAGGTCAGATGGTTAAAATGAGGCAAGAAGGTCTAGAAGGAAAAATGAGGTGAAAACGTCAAAAGAGTAGAAACTTAAAATAAAATGAAATACAATTTTGAAAGCAAGCCTAGAATGAGAAAATCATTACTGGTGATTGGTATTCATGGTGAATAATCTTTGTATCATGTATGAATTATGAAGTCCAAGATACTGTCAATAGGAAACGTGAAATGTTAAATTATCAACTATCTAGAATCCTAAACTATCTTCATTACCTTATTAGAATGTTCCTTAAGTGATGTGTCACGTTTTGAACCAACACCAGCTGCAAATAACAAATGGCTTAACATTTCTAACAATGGCAATGGATACAAAGATTTCTTCCAAAATTTCTGAGCATAGTCTCCACGTTCAACCCTAAATATGTTTCTTATCACTAGTGCTTTTACAAATGACCTATATATGTTTTACGTAATTCTAGTAGACATGGATGGTTGAGTTTACATTAACGGTTGTGGTGCCTATTGACATTGTTCTCGCGGAAAATCAATAGTCGATGCACTCAGCCTTTGATTTGTACCTGCAATGCATTTTAGAAAAAGTTTATATGATAGAAAATGGAAAATCATATGGCACATGGGATTATAAATTAACTTCCAAAATAAAAAAAACCCACCTGGGGCTCGTACCCGACCGTGGCTTGGAATCTCGAGTAGCAGGAACATTTCTTGACTCTTCTGGAAGGCTGTTGCACTCACAGATATAAACTAAGTTGAAAATGTCAATTTGAAAGCAAGAACCGACAAAGCCAACACTTGCGTTCAAGAACTTACGACTAATTCTTGTACCCTTTGCATTAGCAACATGGTTGGTGCTTGCACAAGTTGCCTCACATAGAGCTGACATGGAATTAGCAAAAGATATCTTCTGTGCCAAAAAGGAATTGATGGAAAGTTTTGATAGCTCAGCATACCATGAGTTGGTTGTGAAGATTTTTCTTTAAGAAATCACTGAGCATAAACCATTTTCAATGCTCAATGACTTTATGACCTCCTGGTGTTTTAAGTCCAACAATAAGAATTATGTCGGGTTTGATATGACAGACCTGATCACAGGTTGTTATTCTTACCTATTGGCAATGGTGAAAACTGTTCTAGTTGCAATCTTGGCTTTTGCGTCATATCCAAAGGCTAGAACTGGTTCTTCCACGGATGAGGGGTTCAAAAGGGTGCTGAACTTGCAGAGATAAGCCACCAGATCATCTACAACATCTTTAAGATGATGGCAGGCTGAAATTTTTGCAACAGATAAGAACCCATCAATACAGGTTTGGAACACCTCTTCAATCTCAGCATCATCAATACCACCAAAATAGCGGCAATCGTTGAGCCTAACATCACAGCAAACATATTACAGTCAAGGTGACTCCTTGAATCAGACACAATCATTGGTACACTTTTCTTAGACTTGTGAATCAACTCAATCCAATGGATAGGATTCATTTCAAGAAAAGTTGCACTTTGATCAGGAACAGTATGTATTTCATTTTTTGTAAAATGAATCATAGAGCTTACACAGTAATTATCGAAGGAGATCGTGACCACCATAGATGTATTGTTTATTTATTATAAAATCCTCCTCTGTCATCTTCTTCTTAACTTGGACATTGTGCTGATGATCTGTATTGAGCATAATCAAAGTATATGATAACAAAAGAGCAGCATCTTTGTTAGAAGTAATTTGTGACGATTGTTCATAGTGTCTCTCAAAAAACGCTAAAATGTACCTCCAGACCAGCTCCAACCATCCTTCTACTTCTTGTATCTCCATCTTCTTAAACCAAAAGGCCTTGTCCTTTAAAGCATTAATGAGAATTCTGATGGTTGACATCGAGTCTTCTTCTAGGTGTCAACTACTATTGCCATTGAAATATTTTTTTCTCATATACGACGTGTCTTGGCTGCAAGATAACATCTTTAACTGCAATCACAAATAAATGACATCCTTAGCTACACGATCATGTGTGTATCTGGTTTTTAAAAAGAATTCATGTTAACCCACAACAATTTTATACTCGGGTAATGGCATTGAAATTGCAATGCCAAACACCCTTTAATTGCAGAAGTAAAAAGAAGTAAGTATGTACCAACTTCATACCATTATGATTCCAATCACCACCATAGAAGTGCCTAGGTTACTACAGCCACCAAAAGTTGAGTGTCTTTGCAATACTGTCAAGGTTTTGATGGATCGAATTGTCCCACTGATATGAGCAAAATCTCATATCAATTAATCAACAAATCACCCTAAAACACATGGAATATACCTAACTTTTGTGCTATAAAGCGGAATTATGTGGTATGTTTTGTGTTTGTGCTTAAATAGGTATCATGTATACATTTTGAAGCAAACAAGAAGAAATCAAGCTTATTTGTGATGAAAAAGACAAAGAAGGATCAAAGATGACAAGACTTTGAAGATGAAAGACTTATCTTGACAACATTCCAAAGTTGAGGGACTTAAAGTGCAATTTGGTCAAAGTCAAGATCCAAGTCAAACCTGGTCAACTCTAAAGTCAACCAAGTCAAAGGGTCAAAATAAACAAGTATGCAAGTTAAAGGACTGAAAATGACATTGGAATGAAGATTATGGCTCATTTGGATATTCTGCCAAAGTCTAGGGACTGATTTTGTCAAAAATCCCTCAAATTTATATGTGATCCGTGTGCATATGCTATTAGCCCATCACAACACAAGAAAATTCAAACAAGGATTGCCAACAAAGTGGCCAGCTCACCAGCTCAATAAATGAGCGAATCTGCACAGTAACATCCCACTATCTCACTTTTGGGCCAATAGGAGAACGCCACTCCATAATCCATTTATCCATTTTAGATAAAAATCAGTGTGACACATATTCAACCAACCAACTCATGCCACGTATCATCTCCTTCCTCAAACGAACCCAAAACTTGGATCCTTCTACAATGAGTTTCATGAAAATGTTTCTACATGAAAAGTGTTCGTTTTTGGACAACGAATTCAACCCACTCACTTAATTAGCCTGAAAGTCAACCAAGAAGAAAAGCCCAAATTCAAGTTCATAATGGTTAGTAACAATCAAGAGTTTGAGGACACCTGGCAACTTCTAATCTATAAATATGCATCTAGGCTTTCATTTTGCGGAAGTAGCAAAAGTGTGAAAACACACACAATTTCCTTACTTCTTCAATTCTGTTATAGTTTAGTTAGCAACTCAAGAGCTTGACAACCTCTTGAGTTTGTTAGTAGTTATAACAGATTTACTTACCTTTTGTAACAACTTTTACCTTCATCAATAAAAATTCACAAATTCCTTCTTCAATCTTCATTATGTTCATCTCATTCTACTTATCCAGTTACTGTTCTGAGTTTCTATTGATCACCATTGATCAATGGAAGCTTTGTGAGATTCTGTTGCTGTTCAGTTGATCCAGATCCTGTTAGAAGTTGAATTCAGAGTTTGTAGCTGTTTTGAGTTAATTTTGATCAACAATGGTGATTTGAGGTTGTTGAATGATGTATGGTGATGATCTTATGGCGTTTTGATAGAACTGAGTTGGTTCAGCACCACACTCCTCCATCAAAGGAGGCCTAAGCTCACAAGTTTGCATCATTCTGTTTTTAAATTCCACTTAAAAGTTGAATGCATGCTCAATTCTAGTGTAATCATTCTATGTTGCTCTGATAATGTGTTTTTGACTTGTTCTAGCTTAATTGGTTTGATTTGACTGCTTGTTGGTAGTTTTGTAGCTTCTAGTTTGATACTACTTGTTTCTGATCTAGATTTCATCAGTTAAGTGCTTGATATTGCATTTTATGGTTTAACCTGTTTACAAGTCTGTTTTTGGTCTTAAAACCTTTTATTTTGTTCATCAAATATGTTTTGATATCAATTTTAGTTTACTTCAATCTTTTACTCAAATCTTCTTTGCTAAAATCCATTTTAAACTTGTTAAGGAGTGTTTGGATTTGTGAGACTTTGTAATTCAAGTGTGATAAAACTGATAAGAGTTGCTCATTTACATTCAATAAATATTTGGAAACATTTGTGTTTAAGTTTTGTGGTCAAAATTGTAGTCAAACAGGAAATTGGTAAAAAATAGTTTGGGTCAAGTCCTTGTTAAATGTTCATCAGAAAACTTGTAATTTTCAATCCCTTGCCATTGATTCGTTTCTTAACCATATTCATTGAAACCAGTTTATGTTAGTGTCTTAACATCCAAAGTTTAAGTTTTAGTAAGGAAAATCTACAGTTTTCATAAATAAGCTAGAAAACAGCTTTTGAATAAGCACTCAGTCAAAGCTAAGTTTCTGTAATATTGGATAGGTCTGTTTTCTTAGATAGCCAAACCCACTTCACAAAAGTTGTAATTTTCTTTCACATTCTTGTTTAGAAACATGTCCTGAATGAATTCCGAGCTTTTCAACTTTTTCAACTTTTGGTCAACAAAAGTCAAATAAGCTAGGTTTCAGCTTAATTTCATTTTTCTGCTTATTCACTTGATCATTTTTCAAAAGGAAAGACATTCCATACTCACATTAAGCTGTTAACAAGATTGGACTTTAAAATCTTAATGTGCATGTCTGAAGTTTAGATAGCTTATTCATGGCTTATTGGTTTGAGCTTATTTGGGTTTTATTGAGTTTTAAGCCATTTCTTTAAGCAGGTCTAGCTTATTTTCGATTTTAAGTCGTTTGAAACTTGTTAGAGCTTATTTGGTTCGGTATTAAGCTCATACGAGCTTATTTATTACTTGTGCCCGTTTTTGAATAACTTGTCCTCTTAATTGCACTTTGGTCCTTATTGTTTGAAGTTGTTTGCATTGTTAGCTAATCTTGCTAGTTATTGGGGTTTGCAAAGTTTTAATCCTTTAACTTTCAACTGCTTGTCATTTTCAGTTAGTGCGTTTGTAAGTTTGTTACAGTTAGTTAGAAAGTTGTTAGAATTTACTTATTTGGTCCTTTGACTTTTCAAGAATTTACATTTCAAGTTTAGAACTTTCATTTACTTTACATTTTTGGCACATTACTTTCATACTTTTACATTTTTGTCCTTTTGTGAATATTAATTGGTAATTGCTAAGTGTTTTACGGTTACGTAGCTTAATATTTTTCACCATTTTTACTTGTTTGGTTAAATAGACATAGAATATCCAAAAAACCATATCAACCAAAAACGATAATAAACTTGAGATTGTTAGGACTTTCAATTGGTTAAGAATCAAGAGAAGCGAACTTCAATATACTCAATTTCAAATGGCGCCGCTGTCGGTTCTTTGACTTTACGAGAGACTATCGATTGACGGTTAACATTGGCTTTTGGGATCCGTTCACCTCGTGAACGTTATTTTTTACATATCATAAATAAAAAACATAAAAAAATCAAAAATATAAAAATATAAAAACTAAAAAATAACAAAAACAATTCTTTTCCTAAAGAATTGACCAAAAAAAATAAAAAATAAAAAAAGCAATCTTTTTCCTAAGAGATTGCACCCAAAAATATTTATTATCGGAATTCCTCGGTTTTTATGTACATATAGTATTTTCTTTAAAAAACCCCAATAAATACAAAAATATTTTCTCTATATTATTATATGTAAATACGTATACGTATCAGAACAACCAATACACATATCTTCCATAAGTATTGCCAAGGCAATACACCGTGTTAAGGGGCGTTCCGGTCCTTGACACGTGTATCGATCAAATTCAATAAAGTAAGAATAGATAAATACTTCTAATAGACAATAATTCGAAGAATACAAACTACAAAGTGAATAGAAAAGCGATGTGCTATAAAATGCCATCTAAGGGTCAATAGGTACTTAAGTGCTTCGCGCCACCTAACCCTCCGTTCACTAGTGCGTATTCTAAGAAGGAAGGCTTTATTGGGGGTCTTGCACCCAAGTAGTAATTACATATATAATAATTTCTTGTGGATATTTCATATTGAATCTCGAAGAGGATAATCCATTCTTCTTCAAAGTCGAACGAGAGCTTCTCTCTCATTCCTTGTATTGAGTTGCATGTTCACTCGCGGGCGTGCACAAATACCGATTGGTGTACAACCCTTTCCTCCGAAAAGGAAGAAAAAGAGAAAGAGTAGGAACACCACCGTCCATCAAGCCGATCCCGAGAATCGTGCTTTGATCCACACACAACAAGAAGCCATGGCCGGAGTTGACACTCGACCTTTGATGGAGCACTTGCAATCCAATGTGCGAGGATATGCCGGTGTTATCAAGATACCCGATATTCCCGCAAACACATTTGAGCTAAAAACATCCATGATTATCTTGGTTTCATACACACCATTTTTTGGGAACAAGAATGATAATCCTCATGATCACCTTAAGAAATTTCTTGCTCTTTGCAACACCATTAAGTACAATGGAGTTCCCCATGATGCCATTAAGTTGATATTGGTACAATTTTCACTAGAGGGTCCGGCTAAGCATTGGTTAGATACACAACCACCCGAGAGCATTACCACTTGGGATGGTTTCACTAAGAAGTTTTTGAACAAGTTCTTTCCTCCATCTAAGACCACGGCTTTGAGGAACTTAATTATAGGCTTTCAACAAAAACCTAGTCAAACCTTTAGTGATGCTTGGGAGGAGTATAAGGAGTTATTGAGGAAATGCCCAAATCATGGATTCGATGAAGTTCACCAAATCAATACTTTCTATGATGGATTGAGACCACACCACCAAGATTCACTTAATGCTTCCGCGGGTAGAAATATTCTTGCTAAATCCATTCAAGAAGCTTGGGATATTAATGAGACCAAAGCAATGGTACAAACTAACACTCAGTTTGAAGAAAGGGTTCATGTTGTCCAAAATAATTCTCAAACACCTTGTGATAACCAATTCCTCAAGAGTCACCAAGAGATACTTCAAAGAATAGATAGGGATCATGAGATACATTTGAAGGCAAGTCAAGATTTGATCCAAGCCATTAAGGGACTTTCATTGAACAATTCCACCAATGATGTGCATGCTATTACCCTTTCATGTGAGACTTGTGGAGGTCCCTATTCCTACCAACAACGTGATAAGGTGCAAGGATATCAAAGGGAGTGTTATGCTTACCAAGAATAACATATAGAACATTTCAAACCCAACATCAATCAAAACAACCTTTCTTATAAGTCTCAAAACTATCTTACACCACGGGTTTTCCACCCAATCCACCCACCCAAACTCAACCTAATCCCCCTCAATTGTTACAAAGGAACCAAGGTCCAAGACCACAATACCAAGGGAACAATTACAAAGCACCTAACACCTTTCAAAATCAAGGAAATAATTTTCATCCACCCAATCAAGGATTTCACCCACCACCACCCTTTCAAAATCAAGGATACCCTCAAATTCAAAATCAAGGATATGTGCCATATGATAATCAAGAGTATGTTGAGAGGAGAATTCATGAAAGTGAGAAAAGAATGCAAGAGCAAATGAAACTTATTACGGAGGAGCAAACTAAGAGGCTTTTAATGGCATTTAATCAAAGACCACAAGGGGTTTACCTTCTAACACACAAACAAACCCGAGGGGAAATGTCAATGCTATCACAACAAGAAGTGGTAAAACGTCTAATGATCCTTCACCACCCAAACCTACTTTGGCAAAGCCTACTATGATTCCTTCTTGTGATAAGCCATCTACATCTAGTTCACCATCCTCAAGTTCTACCACTTCCACACCTACACTTTCTCCACCTATACCCAATTCTCCCTTACCTTTCACACCCATCAATGAAGACACCATCAAAGCAAATTTTTCAACAACCACTCAACCACAACCAAAACCAAATCTCCCTTATCCATCAAGATTGAGAAAGGACAAGCTTAAGAACAAGGATGATATACAAGTCTCAAACTTTTTGAGGATGTTCAAGCAACTTAACATAAATATCTCCTTTGCGGAAGCTTTAGCCAATACGCCTAAGTTTGCTAAGATGATCAAGGACTTACTTTGTAACAAGGAGAGATTGGTGGGTTTGTCTAATGCTTCCTTAAATGAAAATTGCTCCGCGGTTTTGCTCAAGAAGTTGCCTAGTAAGCTTGGAGATCCGGGGAGGTTTTTGATTCCTTGCAATTTCCCGGGGGTGGAAAATTGCATGGCATTAGCGGATTTAGGAGCAAGCATAAATCTCATGCCATTATCGGTTTGGAAAAAACTTTCACTTCCCGAGCTCACTCCTACTAAGATGACTCTTGAGTTGGCCAACCGTACTATAGCGTATCCGGTGGGAATTGCGGAGGATGTTTTTGTTGGGGTTGATAGATTTACCTTTCCCGCGGATTTTGTGGTGGTTGATTATGATATGTATCCGAGAGTTCCTTTGATTGTTGGTAGGCCATTTTTGAGAACGGGTCGAACTCTTATAGATGTAGCGGAGGGTGAACTTACAATGAGGGTAGGAGATGAAAGAGTTGTGTTTAACATGGGAAAGTTGTCAAAGAAGTCTAATGAGCCCGAAGCAGTGAAGCATATTGATGTTGTGAATGAGGAAACTCAAGATGATATCCTTGATGAAGTTTGTGATGAATATTTTTATGAAGCTTGCTCAAGTGGAGATTATGATTTACCTCATGTTGAGACCATTGCCTCCATTACTTCATCCTTGGATTTTCATGAACCTCAAGAGCTTAACTTTGGTGATTTTGTAATTTATTCCAATCCTCTCTTTGAAACCTCATATGATAACCCACTTTTCCACCATAATGAAGACACCAATGAGGATTTTAGTGATGATGAAACTCTTCTTTGTGATACACCAACTTATGATGATTATAGTGATGATGAGCACTCTACCTGTGACTCTCTATTTTTTGATGATCACACTTCCTTGGGTTTTGAGGAATTACCAATCTTTGATAGACCAATCTATGATGTTTATGGTGTTGAGAAGGATTCTATCATGGATGAGAATGATGAGTTTTTAGAAGTGGATATACCTTTTGAGTACACTCTTGGTTATATTGATAAGGAGGGGGACATACTCTATCTAGAATCTCTATTGCATGAAGATCCTTTACCTTCTTCCTTTTCCACATCAACCTTTCAAAGTGATAAAGGAAAACAAGTCATCATGGTTCCTTCCAAGAGCTTGTTGTTACCCATTACTCCACAACCTTTCTCTCACCATGTGACTTACAAGGGAGAATCTTCTAAGGCAACCAACACTTGTTGTTTTCCCATCAAGGAACGGATTTTTGATCCTGGCATAGAGCTTGCTAAACCATCTCAGTATCCGCCTGATGCAACAAAAGGAAAACTTGTGAAAGATTTGAGAGCATCACCCTATCACCTTTGACAAACATATGGGCTACCATTTTGGATAACACCACCTCACCTTTTTCACCATTGCTTGGGAAGTTAGTTGTTGAATTGTGTTATAAGTGGGATGGTAATTATGTATTTGACCCGGGGGGATATTTATGGAGTTTTGATAATTAAAAACTTGTTTTACCTCATCATGGATATTTTTCCTAAAAAGGGCAAAAATTTTCTTCTCCATGATAGGTTTTAGGCACTTTTAAGTGTGGATGAGTCGAGCTAGAGACTCTTTAAATCGAGCTTGACTAACTAGGTTTAGAAGTTTTTAGATTTAGAGTGTTGTAGGTTAGAAATAAGGATGGAGAGTTGATGAGAAGTGTAGGGAGACCTTCTTTTGTCTTCATATTGTTTATAGGGTTGCTCACTCATCACGTGCTTTGTAGCTTGTGGAGGAGGCCCTTGTATCCGGTTCACTTCGTTACTATTGTGATTTTTCATAGCCACATTGTGGTTTAAAAATGAATTCACTATAGTTGATCTTTCCTTAACTTGGGTTAAGCAAAGTCTATTCATTGTCATAAGTGTAGGGGAAGTGTTATACTTCCATGCTCTTAAACATTGAGGACAATGTTTAGCTTAAGTGTAGGGGGTCTTCTATCGAAGTGACCTTACCTAGACTTTGTCTTTGACCTTCATGATAACACGGAAAATTAATTTTTCAACATTTTTCAAATTTTTGATCTACTTTGGCCACCAAAAATATGCATTTTTAATTTTTGCATCAATCATTTTTCATTTGCATAACACATTTGCATTTTCTTCTTTTGTTCTTTATAAAAAATTGAATGAAAAAAGGAAAAAATATAATAAGAACATGGTTTAACAAGTTTAGACTTCTTTGACATATTAGGCCCGCCATGGATATTTTGACTCAACCCGGGTTTGCTTATCTAAGCATTCTCTAGCTAGTATCCTTAACCATGTAGTCCTTCATTGGTATATTAGGCTAAGCATCTACCACACTCATTATTTGAGATTTTAAATTTGTGGAGAATGGGAAATGATAGAGTTGAAGCAAGTATGAAAGGGCTAGATAAACTTCATGATAATTACTTGTGGCTAAACCCTTCTCTTCTTTACCTCTATTTTCTTCGCATGTATATATGTTAATAAATAATCAAGAACAGTTTTAATTGGTTTGTAATTGATAAATGAGATTTTGTTACCCTTTTTTTATTTCTATTTTCGTTCCTCGACTCGACTCGAATTGAAAGCCAACTTTATCGTAGAGATTAACTTGTTTTTGGTGAAAAATATTTTTATGTAACTTTTAAACTAATTTAAAACTATTTAAAATAAAATATATTTAAAAACTATTTAATCTAATGGCTTTAAATGAAAATCTTTTTAATCTAGTCTATTTGTATATAAAAGTGAATTTAAAAGCTAATTTTTTAACTAATGAAACTATTTTAAAAACTTAAACTCAATTAAAACATATTTAATAAAAAAAATAATACTTGAATTAAACCTAATGAAAAACTTTTAAATGACTTTTAAAAACCTTTTAAATGAAAACTTAATAAAACTAATTTTAAAACTAATAAAAATATAAGCTAAATTTTGAAACAATTTTAAATAAAATATTTTTTTTTATTTTTTTTATATTTTTATAAAAACTGATTAAAAGAACAGTAATATAAAAATTTCTAATTAATCTTAAACTAAAAGAAATTATATTTAAACTAAATTAAAAACTGATAGCAAAATGAGAAACTACATTAATTAACTAATGGGAAAGTAAACACAAAAAGAGTGATAGAGGAGATGGATATGGCGTTGGGTTTGTGTTCGAGAGGTCCTGGGTTCGAATCCCAGGACTGACAAAATTTAGCTATTATTAATTTTTACTTTTTGGAACTTATCTGGAAAGTTAACAGATCAAATGGGCCTGTAACTTAAGCAGATATCAGTAAAACAAAAAAAAAACAAATAAGCAACAAATCCAAATAAGCTACTAGAAACATACCCTAATAAGTAAATGAGGAAATAAAAATATTAACACTACTGAAAATAGCAATTAAGTAGCTAAAAACATAAATCAAATAAGCAGACTAAATACTACATAAACATACAGTCAAACAAATAAAACCAAAGTAAGCAAAATGGCTGAATAAGCTAAAATGAAACGAAGCAAAAAGCCTAAAATACTGAAAAACAATAAATCAAATAAGCTAATGAGCAGATCCACTATTCTCAAAATCCAAACAAATATAACAAAAGCAGATATAAAACATACGCTAAATCAAACTGAAGTAAGGTAATAAGCAGTCTAAACAACTTAACGAAACCTAAGTAATACTAACCAAATTAACCAATAAAAAGAATAAGCAGATCCAAACGCAAGGCAGAATTATAAAACTGAAATCCAAAAACTAACACTAAAATAAATCAAACAAGAAGATTAAACTAGTTTTAAACTAAAATTAAATTAAATAAGAACAAGAGAATGAGAACCTATTTGACGAAACCGTTGGGTCGAAGGGTGAAGCGCTGAGCCCCCTTTGATATCGATACCGAAACCAAACGTCACCGAGAACATCAATTCATCACCATCTTTAAACTCGAACCAAACTACTTTTCACGAACCAAAAATTGAACCGAGAACAGTGGCACTTCAAGCAGTAACTCTCGAACTTAATCTTATGCTTATATTATTTATTTATTATTATTATTTTTTTTTATTGATGATAATAATAACAATAACAGTAACCAATGTAAAAAGAAAAATCAAAGTTCAATTTGACAGTATTAAGAAAAAAGACACGAATTAAATAAAACTCAATCTTTCATTAATCAATAAAAATTACAATATTCTGAAAATTCAAAATACAATAATCCCTAAACTAATTTTGAAAAAAATTAAATCTAATTAAACCTACTCCTAAATTTAATTAAAAAAAACTGAAAAATAAATAAAAAGCTTAAAAAGATGGATTCCTCATTACAAGTTTTGGGGAGGGTTATATAGGCAAACCCTAATCCCATTAGATGAACTTGGTGCCCACGTTCTTCAATCCTAGCCGTTCTTCCAATCTTCTCTTTCTTCTCTTTTGATCAAACGGATGAAAAGGACCATGAGTCACGGATTGCCACCTTGTCAGTTGGGTGTGTTTGTTGTGTTTGTTTAGGCTGAGGTGGAGGGTTTTTGGCCAATCAAAATTAAGGGGAAAAGGCCACGTCGGATGGATGAGGACCATCCTTGGTGCTTGCTGCGAAAAAAATGGGGGATTTAATTGTGGATTCAAGTGAATTAATCCCTTATGTAAAAAGCCCCATAAATTTTACTCATGGTTAATTAGGGTTTGTGGTAAAATAAATGGTGGTGTAACTGGTTTTGTGGGAGAGAAAGAAGGGGTAGGTGATAACTTTCTTTGTATGTAACGAAAAGTACTAAGAGAGAGATAGGGGGAATTTTTCGTTTTTTTATTAGTAATGAGTGGGTGGGGGGTTGACCGAGGGTAATAGGGATATGTATTGACTGTCAAAACAACCAATTTTTAATGTTAGTTTCGTTTGTTTGGGAGTAGATACATGGGGAGGGGTTTGGCTTACACGTGTGGGGATAAAGAGATGGGGTGTGTTTGTGTTGACTGGGTGGAGGTGAGGTGTAGGATACCATGTGAGGGTGAGAGTTATTTGACTGGGATGAAACGAATGAAAGAGTCCAAATCAACAAAATCGTTTCTTCTTCCTTTGTAACATGGGCTTTGAAGCCCACCTTTACCCACATTTAATCCATCCGTTTACATCATTTCATTTGGGCCGTTTGATTTGGGCTTAAGTTCAAACCATTTAGATAACTTGATTTGATAATGGGCTTATGAGCCCAAGAGTCCAATGTGGGACCCACTTGGCCTAATTATCTTCGTAAAAGATTAAATCCATTAAAACAAGTTCGATTTCGGCTTTCTTGATCTTTTCTTCAAAGTCGTGTCGGTTTAGCCGGTTTTCGTGAAGTTGGGCACGCTTTTGGTCTTTTGACTTTGTCTTCGTCTCTTTCTCGACTTTTCTTCATTATTTGACCGTGAAATCCCGTGTTTTCTCTTCTTTTGATCATTTGTACCTATTTTAACACAAAAACATAAAACCACGCGTAATTCAGACTTTTATGATATAAAACACATGATTAGGTCTTGTTTTTCCTTGATTTTAGTGGCAAAATGATAAGTGTTTTCACACTTATTAAATCCCCTACACTTGACCATTGCAATGACCCCATGCAATGCATTATTTCAAAGCATAAAGTTACATTTTTCTCATAATCAATCCATTTCGGCCTTTATTATTATTACTACTACTAATACAATAAAAAGATAAGAACTTAAAAGGAGACAAAAGTTTTAATAATTTATTAACTTGGAAATTATTAGATGGAAGAAACTTGTAAAGAAATCTAAGACTTGAATTAGGGCTTTGGTGTCATGAATATTAATCACCCTCAAGTTTCACGTTCCCCATACCAAGCTTAAAAACGAGATCATTGTTATTACAAGTTAGCACTACTAACACTTACTCATGTGGTTTAATTAATCACTTAGACCCCCTTATTCCTACGGTGTATCTCTTGTATTTTATTTTTGTCTTGAATGATCACGAGGATGCATTTTTGACTTATTTCGATAATTTATTAAGGCCGAAAATAAAGTGGGACGATTTAATCAATAGTTGGCTAAAGGACAAAATCTTTTAAAACGGCTTCTCGAAACCTCATAAAGTTCATATCTTGGCATAACTCGTTTCACGATTTGAGACCTTTCTCGGACCGATATTTGGCTTGTACTTCAAACTTCAAATCTTGAGAGACGATCTTGAAATTATGGTCTTCTCTTCATTTTGGTATACATCTTCATAAGGAGTGAAAGATGCTTCAAACGTTGACCACGACTTCTTCATTTATCCTCTTCTTTATTTAGGATTTTGATATACAACGATGCGCCTCCTTTTCAGACTTGGATCTATTTATCCTCATACCTTGTTAGGGTCTTTTTGGATAGACTTCTCCATGATCTTTAGGGGAGTAATTGCTTCTCGTCGTGTGTCTTGATCCTTCATATTGATTTGGATTAATGATCTTCACATCATCTTAGGATCTTTAGTAAAAAGTGAATCCTCATGCCTTGTGAGGGCCTTTTTGGACTCGGGTATCCTCATGCCTTGTTAGGGCCTTTTTGGATAAGCCAATCTTCGCGTCCCGTTTCAATAAGTTATGCCTTGGCTATGAACTTTAATTAATACCGAGCAACTTTTAAACGATCTTGTGCTAGAAGCTAAGTAACCTTTTAAATCGTACAACCTTATTTATTGCAAATATATTTATTAACAAGTGATGGGAGAAAAAGCTCATAACTAACTCACATAAGTTAATGAAAGAATACCGAACTTATAATTAACTCTATCATCTCTCGTTCTCCACAATTTAAAATCTCAAAGAATGAGACTCGTGGATGATTAGCCTAATAAACCAATTAAGGTCCATATGGTTAAGGATACTAGCTAGAGTAAACTTGGATAAGTAAACTCGGGTTGAGTCAAAATATTCACGACGGGCCTAATATATCAAAGATATCAAAACTTATTAAAACCATTTTATTTATTATTATTTTTTTTAACTTTATTCTTGAAATGGAAATTATTATGATGCGATAATAAAAGGAAAGAAACTACTACAAGGCCAAAATAGATCAAAAATTTGAAAAACGTTGAAAATTTTTTAAAAATTTTCCGGTTAAAATAGGGTCAAATTCATGGAAAAGGCCACTAAAATTTCGATAGAAATCCCCCCTACACTTAATATAAACATTGTCCTCAATGTTTAAGCATGTGGGCGAATAAACTCCCCTACACTTAGGACATTGAGTACGTTGTTTAAAATCGAGCTAAGGAAGGGACAACTAAAGTGATTACATTTATTTGTTTTATTTATGTACAAGATTTGTTAGAAATACGTTTTAACGTATATTAGAAGTATCGGTCACTCCACAATATGATTTATGTTGTAATAGCTCGTAGTTAGTAATTAGTTATTATTTGCTTATTAACTTAAGTAAGAACCGGTCCATGGGCTTGTCATGGACCGGCCCAAGTCCACTTATGACTTGGAACTATAAATACCCCTTTCCACTAAGGAAAGGGGTTGGTTGTTATCATTTCTTAATTTCCACTTAATAAAATTCAAATAGTTTCTCTCACTTTCTCTCTCTAACTTTCTCTCTCTAGAAATTAACAAACCCCTTCATAGATTCATTGATTATCAATATTCTACATTTGGTATCAGAGCTATGGGGTGATTTAAGGTGGTGATTTGTGTGGTTTTTTAGTTTTTGATTGTATTAGTGTTCTTTAAGAAAAATCATCTTGATTCTTGGTGTTTTTGATGTTTTTGTGATTGGGATTAGTGGATAAGTATTAGTTGTTACTTATTTTAGTCGAAAGCACAAAACTTTTTGGGTTATTTGGTCAAAATCTGGGCTTAATCTCATTTTTTTACGGTTCGACTGTTCATCAAGGAAGTTTCTGTTCATTCAGCAAAACTTCCGGATCAAGAAGTTCCGGATCAAGAAGTTCCGGATCAAGGAGTTCCGAGTCAAGAAGTTCCGAATCAAGAAACTTCCGAACCAAGAAGTTCCGAGTCAACAAACTTCCGAATCAAGAAACTTCCGAACCAAGAAGTTCCGGATCAACAAACTTCCGAACCAAGAACTTCCGAGTCAAGAAGTTCCGAATCAAGCCAAACTTCCGAACCAAGAACTTCCGAGTCAAGAAGTTCCGGATCAAGCCAAAGTTCCGAACCAAGAACTTCCGAACCAAGAAGTTCCGGATCAATCCAAAAGTTCCGAATCAAGGTATTCTTCCGAATCGACAAAAAGTTCCGAATCAAGGTAATCTTCCGAATCAAACTTCCGAATCAACAAAAAGTTCCGAATCAAGGGTGATTTTGCTTGTTTTTTCGACGATTTTTTAGAGGATTTAATCTTGGTTTCATACAACAAAAACACAACACAATTCACAAGCTTTACTTCACTGCTCGATCAACCGATAATCTCTGTTTCTTTGAAGAAAAACAAAATGAATCCAAATTCAGTAATGCCTCAGATGACATCTCTTACGGATATATCAATCATAACGGGAACTGATAGCCGTCCACCGATGCTTATTAAAGAGGTGTTTGAGGCATGGCAAGGTCGAATGATGCAATATCTAAAGGGGAAACCGACATACGGAAGGCTTATGGTCAAATCGATTTTGAATGGTCCACTCGACTATGGTACCATTACGGTTGACAACGTGACTAGACCACGAGAATTTGAAGAACTCACTCCAGCCCAACAACTCGTTGCAGATGCAGATGAAAAAGCTCTTCAAACAATTCTCCAAGCACTTCCCCATGACATCTATAGGATGGTGAGTCAGTATACGGTGGCAAAGGATCTATGGGAACGACTTAAGGTGTTACTACAAGGCACGTCTCTCACCAAACAAGAAAGGGAGTGTCAGCTGTATGATTTGTTTGATAGATTCACCTACAACCCAGGGGAAACACTCCACGATTATTACTTCAGATTCACCACACTCATGAATGATCTGAATGTATACAATCTTGTGATTGCACCATTTCAGGTTAACACCAAATTCTTGAATACTCTACCTCAAGCTGAATGGGGTGAGTATATTACCGATGTGAAGTTAACCCGGGATTTGCATAAGTGCAACTTAGATCAAATCTATGCCTTCCTTCAGCAGCATGAGAAGCATGTGATTATGCACCGTTCTCCTCGTGGTATGCACCCAGATTCTTTAGCATTGATGGCGAATCAACCAAGCTTGTCTCACAACAACACACCCTATATCTTGGGACATCAAGCTTATCATCAATCACCTTACATGACACCAGCCTTTCCCCAATACTCGATTCTACCACAACCACCCACCTCACATCAGCAACAATATCGGTTCAATGCACCCTCACCACAGTATGCTTCACAACTTCATCCAGCAAATGTTGCACATTATGCTCAGCCATCATATTCTTCTTATCAAGAGAATGCAGCATATCCAACAAGCTACCCTGATCAAATGAGTCTTCCTTATACTGATTATGCAGCTCATCCAGATCAAGCACTATATTGTGATGATGAGGAAGTCCCAGTTCCTGTATTCCAACAAGGAGCTGACCCAGTTGAAGTGCTAACTACTATGTCTGCTTACCTCACAAGAACTTTAAGCAAACGAGGATTCAGAGGATCAGCTCCTACCAACAATCAGTTGAGGAATTCATCCAATTCTCGCCAACAAGCTACAATTGAGAATGGCAGAGTAATGGTTCAGCCAATTCAGCCATATCAGGGGAGAACTTCCACATCAACCAATGTTCGCACCGCCAATCCTGCTCCTGCTCCAATGGTCAACAACCCTCCACGGGCTAATACAGGCAAGTTGAGAATGATCACATGCTACAACTGCAAGGAAGAGGGTCATATGTCCAGGGATTGTAAGAAACCCAAGAGGAGAAGGGATGGACAGTGGTTTGCAGAAAAGATCTATCTGGTAAATGCTCAGGCGCAAGGAAGGGAACTTGATGAAGAGGAGCTTGCTTTTCTTGCTGACCCAGGGATCGCTGAACAAGACGTTGTCACTACGCAGAATGCAGCTTACCAAGCCGATGATCTTGATACGTATGATTCCGATTGTGATGACTTTCAGACTGCAAAGGCTGCTTTCATGGCAACTTTCTCCAGCTTAGGGCCAGATAAGAAATCTGAGGTACTTATTAATAACACTGATAATGCCACTGATGCTAGTATTCAACCACATCAAGTTGGGCAAGAGAGTGCTGATTCGAATGAATCTTCGGTGGTGAGTCTTTCAAATGAGGAGACAAACAATGATAGCAATATCAATGTGAGTTCCCAGACTTTGAGTGAATCACAACCAGGACCCAGTTCGCATACGCCTACTCCTGCTCAACAAGATTTGGTCATGGTTCCTGCTACACTACTTAGCCAAATGAATGCTGCACTCTTAGAAACCTTAGCTAAGAATAAGAATTTGTCTGAAGAGCTTGCCTTAAGCAATGAGAAAGTACAAACTTTGGAATTAGTGCCTTCGTCTAGTGTTCTCACAAATCTCGAATATGATCACTTTAGAAACAAACAAATGGGTCACTTGCAAGAAATCGAAAACTTAAGAGCAACTTTGTCTAGTGAACTTAGAGAAAAGGAGTTAGTGGTCACTAATTTTCAAAAACTTCAAACTGATTTTGAATTACTCGAATCTAAGAAGACTGAAATGGAGATTAATGCTACTAATAAGATTAGAAGTCTAGACTACTTGCTGTTAAGACAATACGCTGCTTCACAACTAGTTCACTTATTTGATGCTTCGTTTAAAGAGTTTAACTTATCACGTCTAAAAGGCCTTCCCCCTAATCCACGATATGCAAAACAAGCTTTAAGACATAGTCCTAGACTTTATAATGCAACTCAATTAGGATTGGCTTTAGACCCGATTGTTTTTCCCAATGATCGAACAAGTAAGGATCTAGTTGATGAGGATCGGTCATACAATTCAGCAAAATATCCCGATTGTGATTATTTTAAAATGAATAAGGAGCTTGCTAAAACTGATTTTAGAGTTCGCTTCCATATGGATAAGGATCTCATTACAGCACCAACCTACATGATAGAGGAAGAAAGCCCTAGTACATTTCCTACACTTGTCAACATGGAAGGTCCTAAGGAAATTCCAAAGAATCTTCCACCTGTTAGCACTGTATGGTTAAACTTGAAAGAGATTAACCGATACTTTACTAACTTTGACAAGGTCATCTTGGAATGTACGACTTCAAATGGCTTAAATGCCGGAGAATGGGCTTTCGAACACATGAACGAGGTGTTTAAAACTGAGATCAATCCGTTTGTCGAAAGTCTAAAAAGAAGTTTTGCATCTCTTAAGGAAAATCTTCAGTTTGAAATTGGTGAAGTTCAAAAAGTGTTTTATGAAATGGACACCGCTTACGAACTGCAACTAATTGAAAAGGAAAAGATTTCAACCGAATATGACCGATTCTTGTCCGAAGTAATCTCGTGTGATGTGCTTACTATTGTAAATGTTAAATATTCGAATGAGCTTACATCCGCTATGATGAATTGTGATGCTGTGAATAATTGTGAGGATATTTGTGATGATGTTTGTGATATTTCTGTAAATGTTGCTGAAACTGTAAATGAGGTAGATAATCATTCTTGTCACGAATCTAACGCTGAGTTTTTAAAGCTACAAGATTCTTATAATTTACTTTCTCAACGCTTTAATCAACTAGAACAACATTGTATATCTTTAGAATTAAAACAACAAGCTCAAAATGAAAATCTTTTGATATCAAATGTTTGTGAAAACGGTGTTGAGACAAGTGACAAGATGATTGCAATTGTTAAGACATTAGAGGAAGAAATCATGAGATTGAAGAGAGAGATATCATCAAAGGAAACATTAAGAATGGAACTAGAGGCCGCAGAGTCTAAAAACCAGGTCTTAGAAATTAGACTATCAACTGTTCTAGGGGAGATGGATCGGACAAGGCAGGGACTATCCGCTCTTTATGGTTCACTAGAAGATCGATTCGCTTTTAATGCGACACAGCAACAATATTATGTTGAACAACTGAACCAAAAGTGCGAAGAAATCTCTGACTTGAACATCCTGCTCATAGACAAAAATATGGTTTTGGCTGAGTTAAAGGAGACACTTCTTCTCACCCGACAAGAAGTTGTTGATAACTTAGCTACCGACTCTGCACCGTCCACTAGTGCTCCAACAACCAAGAAAGTAGTGCTTTATAAGAATCCGCTTCATAAGAGAAACCAGCTTACCTATGATGATTATATGAAGAATGCCATTAAGCATGTCGATCTTCTTAGGGATATTTTAGACGATCTTTGTGCCTTAGATCCCTCAAGTAGCGACTATTATTCGGCTCATGAATATGTTAAGCGAGTTCAATATTGCTTGGCTTATTTACAATACATAGGTACACCAGGTTCTGCACTACTTAATAATAGGCCCATTGCCGTCACTCCATTTAATAAGACTCCAGGAGCGAAACCGTCATTGGCACAATCACGTAAGACACCTTTAAAATCTGCTGCTAATGTTCCCAATTTGCCTTCTACAGGATTAAAAGCGACTACTAAGGCTAAAGGATCGCCACTCAAGAAAGATAAGATCAAGCCCGCCACTAGTAGTGCCACAAAGAAGAAAGTAGAAGTCCACAATAGGAATGCTAGTTCAGTTTTAAATAAAACGAATCATGTTAAGACTAAAAGCTCTGCGCCTGTGCAGCAGCCTAAACCATTCGTGAATTCTGATTTAAATTGCTGGAATTGTAATGAATGTATGTTTTCACAGCGTCATGATTTGTGTCTGATTGATCACGTTAATGAAATGAATGCTATTAAGAATGGTCTTGAATGGAAGCCAACGGGTAGAACTCGTGCCCAAGTTGGCTGGCAATGGCGTCCCACTGGTAGGACCTTTACTCTCGATGGTAAAATGTGCCCTTTAACTAGGAATGCATCCATTGAGGTTAGGTCTGAGCGTCCTTTAGTTAGGAACACTTGCACTCAAGTAAGGAAACAGCGCCCTTTAATTAGGTCAGCCCCCACTATAGTGCCTATCAGTGTAGAAATACCTCAGGATTTGAGCCAATTAGAATCTACACCACCAATTAAGAAGAAAAAGGCTAGGAAATCTAAGAAACCTAGAATTAGCAAATCTAAGATTATTAAATCTGTACCTGCTAATAACAAGGAACACTCAGATTCCGATACCTCTACATTGTCTTTGTGTGGTGATATTTTCAGGTGGTCCAAATCATCCTGTGGTATTTGGACTCCGGTTGTTCAAAACATATGACCGGAAATCGCTCGATGCTCCGAAATTTCGTCAGCAAGTTTCTTGGTACGGTTAAATTTGGGAATGATCATATAGCAAAGATTATGGGATATGGTGAATATCAGATTGGAAACGTGACGATTTCTAGGGTATACTATGTTGAAGGTCTTGGTCATAACTTATTCTCAGTAGGACAGTTTTGTGATTCCAACCTTGAGGTTGCTTTTCGACAACACACTTGTTTTATCCGCAACTTGGAAGGAAAAGATTTGTTGAAGGGATCTCGTGGTGCAAATCTTTACACTTTGTCCTTACAAGACATGATGGCCGCTTCTCCAGTATGTCTTCTCTCTAAAGCTTCTAAGACCAAGTCATGGTTATGGCATCGCAGATTATCTCACCTTAATTTTGATGCTATTAATCATCTGGCTAAAAACGAGTTAGTTCGTGGTCTTCCCAAGCTTAAATTTCACAAGGATCATTTATGTTCCGCGTGTTCAAGGGGGAAAAGCACCAAGAAATCTTACAAACCCAAAGCTGAAGACACTAATCAAGAAAAACTTCATCTTTTGCATATGGATCTTTGTGGACCGATGAGAACTGAAAGTGTGAGCGGTAAGAAATTCATTCTCGTCATTGTGGATGATTTCTCAAGGTTTACATGGGTTAGATTTCTACGTACAAAGGATGAAGCTCCGAAGGCTATCATCACTTTTCTGAAGTTTATTCAGGTACGTTTGAATACCACTGTCCGCCGTATTCGTACAGACAATGGTACAGAGTTCGTCAACCAGACTCTTCGTGATTATTATGAAGGAGTTGGTATATCACATGAAACATCCGCTGCACGCACTCCACAACAAAACGGTGTCGTTGAAAGACGAAATCGCACACTTATGGAAGCTGCTAGGACCATGCTTATTTATGCGAACGCTCCATTGTTCTTGTGGGCAGAGGCTATTTCTACTGCATGTTTCACCCAAAACCGTTCAATCATTCGGAAACGCCATGGAAAAACACCTTATGAGCTTCTACATGACCGCAAACCCGATGTTTCATTTTTCCATGTGTTTGGTGCTCTGTGTTATCCAAACATCAATAGTGAGAACTTGGGTAAGCTTCAACCAAAAGCCGACATAGGTATTTTCATTGGTTACTCACCGTCCAAAAGAGCATACCGAATCTATAACCGTCGTCTTGGCAAGATTGTAGAAACTATGGACGCTGATTTCGACGAGCTGACAGCGATGGCTTCTGAGCAACACAGCTCTGAACCCGCGCTTCATGAGATGGGACCCGGTGCTATAAGTTCCGGATTAGTTCCCAACAATCCTACTTCTACATCATTCTTACCACCAACTAGGCCTGAGTGGGATAAACTGTTTCAACCGTTGTTTGATGAATTCTTCGATCCCCCGACTGATGAAGTTCCAGTACCTGTAGTAATTGCTCCAATACCTGAAGTGATTGCTCAAGTTAATGAACCTTTATCTAATGCATCTACAATTCAAGTTGAACCTGATGCACCTTCACCAAGTGATTCACAAACTACACCTGAATCATCACCCCTACTTGTGCCTAATGATGTAGAAGAGGATTCCACTGATCACGACTTGGAATATGCTCACTTGCAAGAGCTTCCTTTCTTTGGTGTAGCGATCCCTGAAAACCCTTCAGCCGCCTCTACCTCAGAAGAAGCTCCATCTATTGTTCACTCCAGACCACCAAGGATTGAAAAACATAGCACTAAATGGACAAAAGATCACCCAATTAGGAATGTTATTGGAGATCTAGATCGACCAGTCTCTACACGCCATCAACTACAAGAGAGTGCACTATATTGTTACTTTGATGCATTTCTCTCTGAAGTTGAACCCAAAAATTGGCAGCAGGCTATGACCCAATCATCTTGGATTGAAGCTATGCAGGAGGAACTCAATGAATTCAAACGACTTGAAGTATGGGAATTGGTTCCTCGCCCTGACAAGATTGGAGGCGATTAGACTATTCCTTGCGTTTGCTGCTCATATGAACATGATCGTCTATCAAATGGATGTGAAGACGGCATTTTTGAACGGTGAACTAAGGGAAGAGGTTTATGTTAGTCAACCGGATGGGTTCATCAGTACGGAGTCTCCTAATCACGTGTACAAGCTTAAGAAGGCTCTCTATGGGTTGAAACAAGCTCCACGCGCGTGGTATGATCTCCTGTCAACATATCTCATGTCGGAAGGCTTCTCCAAAGGCAAAGTGGACCCCACTCTTTTCACTCTCAAGGACGGCAACGACATGCTTCTGGTACAAATTTATGTTGATGATATAATTTTTGCTGCCACTAACATAGAATTGTCTAAACAATTTGAGAAGATAATGTCCACACGCTTTCAGATGTCGATGATGGGAAAAATCTCATTTTTCTTAGGATTACAGATTTCTCAGAATCCCAGAGGCATCTTTATAAATCAATCCAAATATGCTCTAGAATCACTTAAGAAATATAACTTTGAGAATTGTGACCCCGTAGACATTCCAATGGTGGAGAAATCCAAGTTAGATGAAGATAGGGATGGGATTATTGTCGATCCGAAACTTTACCGTGGAATGATTGGCACCCTTCTCTATCTGACTGCTAGCAGGCCTGATTTGCAATTTGCTGTATGCATGTGTGCCCGGTATCAGGCTCGGCCTACCGAAAAGCACCTACATGTAGTTAAAAGGATCTTTCGGTATCTAAAAGGAACACTTCATCGTGGTCTATGGTATCCGAAAGATTCCTCGATTGCTTTAATATCATACGCAGATGCCGATCATGCTGGATGTCAAGATACGAGGCGTAGCACTTCTGGATCTGTGCAACTCCTAGGAGATAGATTGATCAGTTGGTCTTCAAAAAGGCAGAAAAGCGCTGCAATATCAAGCACGGAGGCTGAATACATCGCCATGTCCGGTTGTTGTGCTCAAGTCCTTTGGATGAGATCACAATTAACTGACTACGGTCTTGGATTTAACAAAATCCCGATGTATTGTGACAACAAGAGCGCCATTGCCCTTTGCTGCAACTATGTTCAACACTCCAGGGCCAAGCACATAGACATTCGCTACCATTTCATCAAGGAGCAGGTGGAGAACGGAGTGATCGAGCTGTATTTTGTCACTACTGAGTACCAGCTGGCGGATATGTTCACCAAAGCCTTAGATCGAGGACGAATCGAGTTTTTGATCGACAAGCTTGGCATGAAATCATTCACTCCAGCGACTCTCAAAGAGTTGGCAGAAGAATCAGCTGAATAGTCGTGGTAAACTATTCAGAGTATCCTTTGGTTGTGATCATGTATATTATCGTAAATATATAAACCACAAAAAGAAAATACAAAAATATAAAACCAAGAAAAACCATAAAAAATATAAAACCAACAAAAACCATAAAAAATATAAAACCTAGAAAAACCATAAAAATTATAAAATCAAGAAAAACCAAAAATATTTTTCGTTTTAAATCGGGCATGTCTTTTAGTACGGTAATATTTACGGCCTTAGAAATGTCGATCAATATTGACACGGTGCCATAAATAGAGTCCGTATAAAAGTTGTACATTTTTAAAACATGCCCATTATGGCTTGTAGTTATTTCAGACTGCAACCCGGTTTTCATATTAAAGTCACGTATTTCCTTGGAAAACGTTGGCTCAGAACGGGAATTAATTTTCTCGGGCGTGATTTACAAGCCAAATCATGCAAAGGGATCAAGTTTACTTTATAACTTGGTCTGACACGAATTTGTGTACGTCTCAGTGCATTAATTTGTTAAGATAAGAGAAATCTTATTCAAACCACGAATCAAAATTTTTCAAGAGATAAATTGGAAATGCTTTCATCACTATTTGACTCTTTAAACAATGACTACAGCTCTTTAAATAGAAAACGGGTCATCGTTTAAGGGGGAGAAAATAGTAAAATCATCTTTGTCATTAAAATTGTTTTTCAAAAGTGATTGTGAAAATTAAGGGCTACATGGTAATTGAGTGGTTTTGCTTTAGAAAACGACTTGTGTTCGTTCTAGGTGATAGGCATGGCTTTTAGATTTTGAGGATATGCTATAGGATGCGTTTACTAAGATTGTGTGTAAGTTAAACAAGGTTTAAGTGAATTAAAAAAGTTAGAAACAAAAAGGATAGGGAGTGAAATTGGAGGGACTAAAGTTAGTATTTAATGAAACTAGGCAAAATTTGACCTAAGTCAAAAACAAATCAACCCGCCTCTCACTACTATTCACTTTCACTGTTTCTAGTTCATACTTGCCGCCATTGTTGTTTACTCACACACAAACTCTTCAAATCATCTTGTCTGATCATTCCTTCCTGATTCATTTACTACATAAGGTAATTAACATCATATTTTAGCTTATGAATTCGTTTAAATCGCCATCTATATCACCTTAATGGATTCAAGATAATTAACAATTATCAGATTTAGGGTTTTGCCTTAATTAGGGTTAATTGATAAGGGATTTATGGTGGGTTTTGCTCGGAATAAGTTAAATGATGATTAAATTGCTTTAGATTGCCTTAGAAACTCACAAACGCACTTAGATTATTCATCATAAGCTTCGTTTGAAAAGTTCCGAATGAACACTGGATACAAACTTCCAAATGAAGGATTTCTTCTGAAAAACTTCCGAATGAGGAAGTTCCGAATGAAGGACTTCCGAATGAGGAAGTTCCGAATGAAGAACTTCCGAATGAAGGAAGTTCCGAATGAAGAACTTCCGAATGAAGGAAGTTCCGAATGAAGAACTTCCGAATGAAGGAAGTTCCGAATGAAGAACTTCCGAATGAAGGAAGTTCCGAATGAAGAACTTCCGGATGAAGGAAGTTCCGAATGAAGGAATGTTCCGGATGAAGGAAGTTCCGAATGAATAACTTCCGGATGAAGGAAGTTCCGAATGAAGAACTTCCGGATGAAGGAAGTTCCGAATGAAGAACTTCCGGATGAAGGAAGTTCCGAATGAAGAACTTCCGGATGAAGGAAGTTCCGAACGAAGAACTTCCGGATGAAGAAGTTCCGAATGAGAAGAAGTTCCGAATGAAGAATGTTCCGGATGAAAATGTTCCGAATGAAGAAAAGTTCCGGATGAGTTGTTTGATTGTTATTGTTTGCATGCTATCTATGTACTTGTTGTTTTATCTTATGAAATGTGTTATGCTTAGAAGTAAGAATGATATATATCTATCTGTTTTTGTGCATCAACCTTTCATGTCTTATCTTAAGCAGATAAAATGACTAATCCAACAGTACAAGCTATCCAAGAATCTAGGGAAGCCGATATTGCTAAAGCTCGAACCCTTAAGTTTATACCCAACAACTATAGGCTAAAGCAAGTTTCTAAATCCACTCACCATGGTTTTAAGGTCTCTATAGCCATTCTTGATAACTCTCACTTTAAGAACGCCCTTAGAAGTACGGCCTCGGTGCCTTATGAGTATATGTTTGAATTTTGGGCAACCAAGGATTTCACTTCGAACAAGATCACCTTCACCATCGACAACAAGCAGCAGACACTCACCGTTTCAGACTTCCGTAAGATGCTTGGTATACGGGATACACCCAAGGGCATGTCTTTCTCAAGGGATCCTACTAAAGATGAACTCGCGGAGTTATTTGACGCACTTGGATGTCCGGAAATACGAGTTGCATCTGAGTTTACCACTGCTAAGGTAGGACAACCCTGGAGAGCTTTGATGGGTATTCTCAGTAAATGCCTTACACCAAAAACGAGTGGACATGATGCTTTGCGAAGTCCGATAATGAACCTCTTCTATGGCATGTACAAAGCTGCGAATTCAGATTATGCTTTGTTGATATGGGAAGAATTCACCTTTCAACTCTTCCACAACAAGAAGCTGAAGACAAACTTCTTTCCTTATCCTCGGTTTATTAAGCTCATCATAAATTACTTTATGAAGCTTGATGCTACTATTGATAGGCGTGCAGGAGGTCGCTATCACACTGAAGAAGCTGATGATACTGTAGATCTGAGGCATGAAGGACCGTCTACTGGTGTGATTCCGGGTCCTGTTCCTGATTACCTTCTATCTGAAAAAATCAAAGGTTCTGCAGATTACAAGCTACTACAGTTAGAAATCCAGAGGCTGAAAGCAAACCTTCAAACTGGAGAAGACTCTTCCACAACGGTTAAGAGTAAAGGTAAACGCAAACAACCAGCTGCGTTACCTGAACCCGAACCCAAGAAGAAGAAGACAGAGGGTAAGAAAGGAAAGGGTAAGGATTTGATGCGTCTACGTGATGAAGCAGATATTGTTGATCCTACTCTTGATAAATCCGAGCAACAAATGATGAAGATGGCTATTAAAAGGAGTAGGAAAGATACAGGCGGTAGTGGTTCAGGTGCGAGGGTAGATATCGAGGATGAGTACGAGGAACCGCATGATGTTGATGAGTTTGGGTCACCTGAAAACTATTCCACTTCGAAGGAGCCATCAATCCCTATTTCAACAAGTGTGGAAAAGGAACCTGCTGCTCCTACAATCATGGTGACAATTCAACCCTTGGCAACTCTACCTCCACCAATCCAACCCTTAACAACCCGACCAACCCGACCGGCTTCCACACCATTTCTTCCACCACCCATAATCCCCATCGTTAGTACAGCAGTAACAACCGAGCCTATTCAGTCAACCCAGAGTAGTTCTGCAACATCTGCAATGGCTGCATTAGTGATGGCCGAAATGCTTGATAATCACAAACGCGAAATGGATGAACTTCGCCAAGAGTTGCAAAGACGAGCTCAAAGGGAAGAAACATCTCAGAAAGCTCAAGAAGAGTTGATTGCCAAGTTCGCTGCAGACATGGAAGCTACACGTAAAGCTCATGCAGAGGAACTTGCTCGAGTTAAGCAGGCTGAGGCTGATAAGCATGCTGCACGCATTACCAGACTTCAAGCAATGAGGGATAAATATAAGGAACAAAAAGAAGCACTTGAAGCATCTGTGAAAGAAAGAGTGCAAGAATCCGTTGAATCCTTAATGCCTAAGCTTCGTGACGAGTTGAAGACACTTGCTGCTGACAACTTGATGGTCAAATCCTCCAACCCTTCAGAAGCCGCCTATAAGATTGCTTATGACCTGACGGATTTTGAATTGAAGAAGATCCTTAAGGCTCGAATGGTGGAACTTGGGTCGTATAACAAGTCGAGGATTCAACGGGCTCTATATAAATCCCTGAATGATGCTATCATGGAGGATGATAGATTATTCAAAATGTTTGGAAGTGTGGTACCATATCACATCTTACCTGAGGAAGAAAGGGAAGAGAGTGAAGAAGAGGGTACGGGTGAAGAAGAGGAAGAAGAAGAAGAGGAAGGTGAAAAGGAGAAAGACGATGAAGAAGGTGGTGATGATGATGAGGATGATGAGGATGATGACGAGGATGAAGATGATGATGATGGCGATGATGGTGGTGATGAGAATCAGGAGAGTGTTAGGGATAATAACGGGGATGACAATCAGGATGATGATGGGGGTGAACAGCCGAAAGAGGGAGACAAGGTTACCAGCTCCAAGAAGACTGCTACTGGAACCAAGTCCACAAAAGATGCAGGACAGAAGGACAAGTCGACATCCTCAGAATCAAGACGAACTAAGTGGCGCCACGATGTGAATGCCACTACAGCGTCATCGGTTCCTGGTATCTCTGTCGCTGTATCTTTACCTATTACCACTAACCCCATTAGTTCTGCTGTTGTTCCTCCTGTGATTGCAGAATCAGTGACGGAACCCGAAGCTGCACAACACTCTCCAGTTCAAGACACTGCTGAAATGCCTGAAACTGAACCAGTAGATGTTCGCACTTCCACTCCTCAACAACAGGTTCAACAATCTACGGTTCCTGAACCAAGCATTCGTGCCTGGGAAGACACGTTGGAGATAGACGAGTCTGCACCACCACAAGCTTGGATCACGGCAGCAGCTCAATATGATCCGATCACAGATGCTGACAAAGATGTGCTGTATCTGCGTATCCGAAGTCCGATTGACTTATGTGCATTTCTTGCTCATGAGTATAAGACTTCGGTTACTCCATCCTTGGTCAAGAAAGCGATGAAAGATAAGAGACTGCGTGCCAAAACCCGATTACCCCGAATGGAGCTCGAGTACTATGCCGATGAGATCATAAAGGCTTTGAAAACCGTTCAACGGCCAGGACTTCATGAATCAGAAAGAGCTCCACCTCCAATGGATCCTGCTCAAGATAATCAGATCACTCTTGACTTCTTCGTCACCAATGATCTTGAGTATCTTATGAAGGGGTCATCAAAGTATGCAACATCCCTGACTTTGCTGAAAGCTGCCAACTGGGGGACAATACCCTTCATCGAGGAAAAGGTAAATCGACTCTGGGTCCCAAAAATGAATCGTAATTATGATATGTATGCTGTCATAGGTGCATCTCATTGGGACGAACGAGTCCGAAGGGCGTACAGGGTTTGCTGCATGGTCAATTCTGGAAGCAATGTTAGATCCGACATCCGTATCTCCAGCATCTTAGGAATGAAAACTGAAGCCAAGAACGGCTACTATCATGTGACGGAGATTCGCTTGAAAAGGGAGGATGACAGGGAATACAAAATCCAGCAAGGAGATTTTTCCATCATTCGCCTTGAGGATATTGAAGATATGCTGCTTCTGATGACCCGAGATCAACTTACTCACATTCCTCGTGAAGATCTGATTGCTTTGAATACAGCACTTCGTATGTTCACACAAAGCGTTGTCATCAAGTCACGAGTTGAGGATCTTCAGTTGGGAGTCGAAAGCTATCAGAGGAGGCTCAACTTAACCCATCCTGTGAATCAAGTGCTACCTCAACATGTAGAAAGATGTCCCTATACCGGCATTTCTGTCCCGAATTCCGGCATTTTCTACTTGAACAGTCGAGGTTTGATGAAGTTTATGAGGGTGGGTGAGCTTCACAAGTATAGTGATGGAACTCTTATACAAGTCAGAGATAAGTTGGAGCATCTGAACTCGGGTGGGACTTTGCCAGAGATGACGGAGGATTGGCATCCGGGTTACCGGCAGATGGCAAAGTATGTGATCAAAAAGATCGATCAAAAGCTCCGTGAACGTAGATTGATGAGGAGCTTGGAAAGATTCGTGGGTGGAAGACCGTATTTAGTGCACCACAAGCTACTGCAACGATCCATCTGATGGGTCGTACATCTCAGGTCACTTTATATTGGTTTTCAATTGTGAATATGTAAATTTGTGAATAATGTGCTTGAATGGCTTGGTGTAGTGTTAAGGTATGATAATTTTTCAAGAATTTCTCACGAGATTCTAAATCTTTCAAAATATGTCATACCAAAGCACTACAACTATCCCTTATTAACTTAAGGGGGAGCAATAACTTGTTCTATGGCCAAACATTGATTTCATTTTTACCCAAAGACCGGTTAATCCATTCAATATCCCAAATATTAATGGTTAACATTTTGGATAAGGGGAGAAAATGAGATTAAGGAGACGTAAGTGTTACTTGGCTAAAATGAAAAAGACTTAATGATAATCCAACTTAATATGTGTTAAGCACGTGTTAAGGGGGAGCGTTTTTGATGATCAAAACACCTAAGGTACAAAACTTTTGATTTTAATATCACAAGTACCTAAGGTGATTTTCAATGATGTTTTCATGGTGGCAATTCCTTCCCAAAACACGCTTAATTCACGACGGATGTGGTGACAAAAGGGTGGTAGGAATAGGTTTAGTCCAATGATTCATCAGAGCCGATGGAATCTTCCCAAGGACAATTCCCTAGATAGAATTAGAAGTCCTAGGAAAGATGGAGAAAGAATGTGAACGTAGCTGAATGCCGACCAAGTACTTAAGCTAGCACTGGAACAATCACAACAAGGTGCTAGTGATGACGTATTGGTAAGCATTGAAGGGGTTGAAGAATGAAAAAGAAATGTAAAGATAAAGGGTGTAAAGAAAGAAGCCCTCCTTACAATTTTAGGCAGAAACCGGGTCAATACATATGCTATTGAGGTCATTTTTGCTAATGATTCTCGGTATTGAAGAAAGACATCATGGACCCAGTGATGCAATGCACAACCCTTCCCCAGCTAACTCAAATATCTCTCAAAAGGTATTTGTTTTAATCACACGGAGATCAACACGTTATCTATTGGTTTATTCACTCCGAATAAACTGGTATTGAAAAGGTGGCACTCCTCTCCAGCCATCGCTCACTAAATCAAAACGCACAATCGAGTCTAGAGCCAAGAGATCATCAAAAGTCTCATTAGGACACTTTTCATTTATTCCTTGCTTTCTCACACACTGTGAAAAGTAAGAGATTTTCATGAGTCCTACGCAATATTCCTGTAATATTGCCAGAACATCCGAGTAATACGCAAGTATTACAATGAAGATGGAAATCCTGCTTGAGCCAACATCAAACAAGCTCATGGTAGGTTACACGTGCGGTTCTTTTAGAACCAATCTTGTGAAAAACTGGAAGGTAACAGTGGTTTAATTCTTAATTGAACTTAAACTCGTTCCAGGCCTCTTCGCATTATCATATGATCTTGCCAGAACACTCAGAGTGACTCTTTATTGACCACAGTGACGAGTGGAAATCCTTCTAGTGTCAACATCAAACAGCACTTGGTAGGTAACGTGCAAGATTCTTTATGAATCGAGCTCGTGACAACTGGAAAGCAACGATGGTGAAAATCTTAATTGAAATTCACTTGTTCCAGGTTTCATGAATTGACGGCTTTTAATCACAAGGATAATTTATCCAAGTGATTCACTCTTTATGTTCGCAGTCAGCTTTGGACGGTCGAATAAAGAGAACGGGTTTACCCGCGAAATCCTGTCAGGAAGTTACTTAATTGAAACTATCCGTCACGGGTACGATATCTAATATCGTCCAACGGTCTTCACCGACCGGAGGTAAAATGCTACCGAATTAGAATAAAATGTTCAAAGCCATTTTATTCGTGTCGTTGCTGTGTACCTGCTAAAGACGGTGGCGTTGCTGAGTACCTGTTGAAGACGGTGGCGTTGCTGTGTACCAGTGAAGACGGTGGTGTTGCGGTGTACCTGTAAAAGTCGTTCCCACATGCTTATGTCTTTTGCAACAAAAATTCAAGAAAGTACAAGATGAAGTCTTCCGCTGTACCAAACTCTGAAGCTTTCAAGAATCCAACAAAAAGACGTAAGTGTGTGGAACATGAAGTCACGAGGAGGCAAAGTTCACAAGAAAGGCAAAGATCGCACGTGAAAGGCCAAAGAACAATGCTCTCAAGTCAAAGCCAAAAAGATCAAATCAACATATTCACAACAAAAGAAAGAAAAGAAGAAAAGACTACGAGCTAAAGAACGAAGACTTAGTATAGTATGCTAGGTTTAGAACTTTGTAACGTGGAGTGACCTCCCTTAGGGGGAGATTGTTAGAAATACGTTTTAACGTATATTAGAAGTATCGGTCACTCCACAATATGATTTATGTTGTAATAGCTCGTAGTTAGTAATTAGTTATTATTTGCTTATTAACTTAAGTAAGAACCGGTCCATGGGCTTGTCATGGACCGGCCCAAGTCCACTTATGACTTGGAACTATAAATACCCCTTTCCACTAAGGAAAGGGGTTGGTTGTTATCATTTCTTAATTTCCACTTAATAAAATTCACATAGTTTCTCTCACTTTCTCTCTCTAACTTTCTCTCTCTAGAAATTAACAAACCCCTTTATAGATTCATTGATTATCAATATTCTACAAGATTGAATCACAATAGCAAAAACTTATCGAAGGAACCGGGTACATGGGTAACATGGGAACACGGGTCTCGTCAAAAGTACCAAAAGTGGATCATCAAAGCACATGTACCTACACAATCACAACACAACACACAAACAACCTACACGGCTCCCCCATACACTTATTGTAGAAAATAGATAGAAAAATAGATAATAGATAGATCATCGGGTTGCCTCCCGAGAAGCGCTTGTTTTTGTTAACCGAGTCACGAGCCTGACTCGACCCCGAATTAAATGGTCCATGGGGAAGCCTCGAATGTGATACCGGGATCAAAGACCTTATCCTCGTTCCCGGATGAACATAATAAATGAGAGGCAGGAGGATAAGTCATAGAAGGTAAAAAGGTCCTCTCAACATACGAAAAGTATGTGAGGTCGTGATCCACGGGAGGTGGGATGGGTAAAGGAGACACATTGTCATCCCCCAAAGACATAGGATGGTCACTATTCGGCAAAGCCGTAAAGGTATTAATCAAAGAATGGTCAATGTCACCTCCCGGGTCAAAGTAATCATCCTCATGAACGTGAATCTCTTCGATTTCTTCATCATAGATAGGCTCGTCAAACAAAGGTTTTTCGTTCCCCTCATTTAGGATTTTAGAAATTCTCTCGAAAAGATCACGATCAAGTACGAAACCATCATTCATTTGTGGGATTTGTTGATAAGTCAAATCCTCACGAATGTGGTAAACGTAATTCTCATTAGAGGAGTGTTTATTAGGTAACTCCTCGAGAATTGGATGTGTGGTCATGTGAGTTGGTTCGTCATTATTATTATAAATAAGACGTTCCAACTCATCAAGTTCGGCCTCGATATTGGAAAAATCGACCTCACTTGTAGGTGGAAGTGGAGGTAAAAGAGCTAGCTCTCGGTCGATAATTTCCTTAATCTCGGGCTCGAAGACAAAATCATCATACTCACCACATATAGAACTCTTATTGGAAGAATCAATCATCGCTTTTGGATTTGTGAGTATGTGATCATGGACTAGCGGAACGACCGTGTCCGTAAGCTCAACAAAAGTCGGCACATCACAAACTTCATCAAAGAATTTGTCGAGCCCAAAATCGCTAATCTCACTCGATGTATCAAAATCCTTAGATGCATTTGGGATATTGAGAGAAGGAATTACAATTGCACTAGGACATTGAGCACAAAGATCATCCCAAGAAATAGTATTCTCATCGTCATCATCATCATAATAGTAAGAACGCACCAGAGGAGGAGTAGAAGCACTAAGAGTAGAAACTTGCTCTTGTTGTTTTTCGTCATGCAAGCTAATTTTGAGTTGTTTTAAGCGTTCTAGAATTTCATCCAAACTAATGCTTTGTTCCTTAAAAGAAGGTTGATGAATGACGGAGTTTTGTGGGGGTTCAAAATTTTGAAAACCGGAATTATAGCACGGATGTGGCTCATAATTCATCGGTTGACAATAAGAAGTATCGTGAGGGCCCCCACAATGATTGCAACACGGGTATTGAGAAAAACCCGGTGCATGTTGAGGATAGGGATTGTCATAGACGGGAGGAGGGGAGAAATTTGTGTAAGAGGAGAAGTACGAATTTCTAGAATTGCACAATGGACAAAATCCAAATTGTGTATTGTCGATATCGGAACCACACTTCGCACAAGTACACCATGGACATATTGGAAAACCGAGCCATGGTCTCCCACACCGAACGCAAGACAAATCCATGAAGAATTATAAATAAGAGGGGTTGAGAAAAAGAATTAAACACAATAGGGGATAAAGAAGAATATTTTTTGTATTTTTTTTAGAAAAAAAATATATATATACAAGAAAAATCGAAAGAAATCGAAATATAAAATTAACACTAATACGTAGCATTTTTGGTGTAATACTTTTAGGAAAAAGTATTACTTTTTGATTTTTTAATTTTTTTGTTGCAATTCTTAGGAAAGAAATTGCTTTTGTGATTTTTTAATTTTTTTTTTTTGTATTTTTAAGTTTTTGATTTTTTTTAGATTTTTGATTTTGTTAACAAGAAACGTAACGTTCAAAGAGAACGGATCCCAAAATCCAAACGTCTTCACGAAAAATCGTCAATCGTACGAGCGAAGCGGCAGCGGCGCCATTTTGATAAATGAGATTTTGTTACCCTTTTTTTTATTTCTATTTTCGTTCCTCGACTCGACTCGAATTGAAAGCCAACTTTATCGTAGAGATTAACTTGTTTTTGGTGAAAAGTATTTTTATGTAACTTTTAAACTAATTTAAAACTATTTAAAATAAAATCTATTTAAAAACTATTTAATCTAATGGCTTTAAATGAAAATCTTTTTAATCTAGTCTATTTGTATATAAAAGTGAATTTAAAAGCTAATTTTTTAACTAATGAAACTATTTTAAAAACTTAAACTCAAATAAAACTTATTTAATAAAAAAAATAATACTTGAATTAAACCTAATGAAAAACTTTTAAATGACTTTTAAAAACCTTTTAAATGAAAACTTAATAAAACTAATTTTAAAACTAATAAAAATTTAAGCTAAATTTTGAAACAATTTTAAATAAAATATTTTTTTATATTTTTTTTATATTTTTATAAAAACTGATTAAAAGAAAAGTAATATAAAAATTTCTAATTAATCTTAAACTAAAAGAAATTATATTTAAACTAAATTAAAAACTGATAGCAAAATGAGAAACTACATTAATTAACTAATGGGAAAGCAAACACAAAAAGAGTGATAGAGGAGATGGATATGGCGTTGGGTTTGTGTTCGAGAGGTCCTGGGTTCGAATCCCAGGACTGACAAAATTTAGCTATTATTAATTTTTACTTTTTGGAACTTATCTGGAAAGTTAACAGATCAAATGGGCCTGTAACTTAAGCAGATATCAGTAAAACAAAAAAAAACAAATAAGCAACAAATCCAAATAAGCTACTAGAAACATTACCCTAATAAGTAAATGAGGAAATAAAAATATTAACACTACTGAAAATAGCAATTAAGTAGCTAAAAACATAAATCAAATAAGCAGACTAAATACTACATAAACATACAGTCAAACAAATAAAACCAAAGTAAGCAAAATGGATGAATAAGCTAAAATGAAACGAAGCAAAAAGCCTAAAATACTGATAAGCAATAAATCAAATAAGCTAATGAGCAGATCCACTATTCTCAAAATCCAAACAAATATAACAAAAGCAGATATAAAACATACGCTAAATCAAACTGAAGTAAGGTAATAAGCAGTCTAAACAACTTAACGAAACCTAAGTAATACTAACCAAATTAACCAATAAATAAAAAAAATAAGCAGATCCAAACGCAAGGCAGAATTATAAAACAGAAATCCAAAAACTAACACTAAAATAAATCAAACAAGAAGATTAAACTAGTTTTAAACTAAAATTAAATTAAATAAGAACAAGAGAATGAGAACCTATTTGACGAAACCGTTGGGTCGAAGGGTGAAGCGCTGAGCCCCCTTTGATATCGATACCGAAACCAAACGTCACCGAGAACATCAATTCATCACCATCTTTAAACTCGAACCAAACTACTTTTCACGAACCAAAAATTGAACCGAGAACAGTGGCACTTCAAGCAGTAACTCTCGAACTTCATCTTATGCTTATATTATTTATTTATTATTATTATTTTTTTTATTGATGATAATAATAACAATAATAGTAACAAATGTAAAAAAAAATCAAAGTTCAATTTGACAGTATTAAGAAAAAAGACACGAATTAAATAAAACTCAATCTTTCATTAATCAATAAAAATTACAATATTCTGAAAATTCAAAATACAATAATCCCTAAACTAATTTTGCAAAAAACTAAATCTAATTAAACCTACTCCTAAATTTAATTAAAAAAACTGAAAAATAAATAAAAAGCTTAAAAAGATGGATTCCTCATTACAAGTTTTGGGGAGGGTTATATAGGCAAACCCTAATCCCATTAGATGAACTTGGTGCCCACGTTCTTCAATCCTAGCCGTTCTTCCAATCTTCTCTTTCTTCTCTTTTGATCATTCGGATGAAAAGGACCATGAGTCACGGATTGCCACCTTGTCAGTTGGGTGTGTTTGTTGTGTTTGTTTAGGCTGAGGTGGAGGGTTTTTGGCCAATCAAAATTAAGGGGAAAAGGCCATGTCGGATGGATGAGGACCATCCTTGGTGCTTGCTGCGAAAAAAATGGGGGATTTAATTGTGGATTCAAGTGAATTAGTCCCTTATGTAAAAAGCCCCATAAATTTTACTCATGGTTAATTAGGGTTTGTGGTAAAATAAATGGTGGTGTAACTGGTTTTGTGGGAGAGAAAGAAGGGGTAGGTGATAACTTGCTTTGTATGTAACGAAAAGTACTAAGAGAGAGATAGGGGGAATTTTTCGTTTTTTTATTAGTAATGAGTGGGTGGGGGGTTGACCGAGGGTAATAGGGATATGTATTGACTGTCAAAACAACCAATTTTTAATGTTAGTTTCGTTTGTTTGGGAGTAGAGACGTGGGGAGGGGTTTGGCTTACACGTGTGGGGATAAAGAGATGGGGTGTGTTTGTGTTGACTGGGTGGAGGTGAGGTGTAGGATACCATGTGAGGGTGAGAGTTATTTGACTGGGATGAAACGAATGAAAGAGTCCAAATCAACAAAATCGTTTCTTCTTCCTTTGTAACATGGGCTTTGAAGCCCACCTTTACCCACATTTAATCTATCCGTTTACATCATTTCATTTGGGCCGTTTGATTTGGGCTTAAGTTCAAACCATTTAGATAACTTGATTTGATAATGGGCTTATGAGCCCAACAGTCCAATGTGGGACCCACTTGGCCTAATTATCTTCGTAAAAGATTAAATCCATTAAAACAAGTTCGATTTCGGCTTTCTTGATCTTTTCTTCAAAGTCGTGTCGGTTTAGCCGGTTTTCGTGAACTTGGGCACGCTTTTGGTCTTTTGACTTTGTCTTCGTCTCTTTCTCGACTTTTCTTCATTATTTGACCGTGAAATCCCGTGTTTTCTCTTCTTTTGATCATCTGTACCTATTTTAACACAAAAACACAAAACCACGCGTAATTCCGACTTTTATGATATAAAACACATGATTAGGTCTTGTTTTTCCTTGATTTTAGTGGCAAAATGATAAGTGTTTTCACACTTATTAGTAATCTCTTATGCATTTTTGTCTAATCATTCACGGTTGATATAAGTACGTCTTAAGATTCTAAGTTAGAACGTTTTATGTGTACTAGACTTATGTCATGCTTAATATTTAGCGGGTGTTTTTCCTTTTATTCTTTTTAACTTTCTTTGTGAGGAATAAAGAAAAATAAGAGCGGCTTACAAAAAAATGAGTGGCTAGAAAAAAATATTAGACAAGACTCCAAAGAGGGTAGTGAAGTGTTAATTATAGTAACTATTAGATTCCAATATTACCTTGACGGGTTGCGGGGATTTAATAGTTGCTCCAATCCAGTATTACCTTGACGGGTTGTGGGATTGAAGATCCAAAGTCTCAAAAAGATGGCAAATGTAAATTATTGCGTGAGTTTTATTTTTCTTTCCTTAGCGAGTGTGTAGCTACTTATTAATGCATGACATGAGGATTTTACACATAAGGCGAATGACTTATTATTCTTGAGTCGGACTTATATTAATTGTGAGCGGTTTTTCAAGTAATGGATGAGAGGATTACTTAGGATTAAAACCGTGCTTCCTTATTTTTGGATTTTGCATTTCTTATATTTCACGCTTTAAATAATGACAAATTTGCCCAAAAGAAATTTGCTCAAATAATAACCGGTTCCACATTTAATTGTCATGAATAAGTTGATGCACTTTTTACTTGTGAATGCAATGATCCCATTTTTAAGATTTGTATGAGGAAAGTGAAACTTGAGGGTGATAAGTATCCATGGTACCAAAGCCCTAATTTAAGTCATTGATTTTTTTTTGAGTTTTTCCATCAAAGCCATTTCAAGAAAATAAAAAATATATAAATAGAATTGTTTTCTTTGCATTGCATTGTACAAAATCAAAATCATACATCATATATAGTAGTATAGTATAATATCATTCCATATTGGCCAAGGTGGGTTAATTATGAGGAAAATATAAATTTGTGCTTTAAAATATAGCATTACATGAGGTCATGGCAATGTTCAAGTGTAGGGGATTTGATATGAGCAAAATCTCATATCAGTTAATCAACAAATCACCCTAAAACACATGGAAAATACCTAACTTTTGTGCTATAAAGCGGAATTATGTGGTATGTTTTGTGTTTGTGCTTAAATAGGTAACATGGATACATTTTCAAGCAAACAAGAAGAAATCAAGCTTATTGGTGATGAAAAAGACAAAGAAGGATCAAAGATGACAAGACTTTGAAGATGAAGGACCTATCTTGACAACATTCCAAAGTTGAGGGACTTAAAGTGCAATTTGGTCAAAGTCAAGATCCAAGTCAAACCTGGTCAACTCTAAAGTCAACCAAGTCAAAGGGTCAAAATAAACAAGTATGCAAGTTGAGGGACTGAAAATGACATTGGAATGAAGATTATGGCTCATTTGGATATTCTACCAAAGTCTAGGGACTGATTTTGTCAAAAATACCTCAAATTTATATGTGATCCATGTGCATATGCTATTAGCCAATCACAACACAAGAAAATTCAAACAAGGATTGCCAACAAAGTGGCCAGCTCACCAGCTCAATAAATGAGCGAATTTGTAGAGTAACATCCCACTATCTCACTTTTGGGCCAATAGGAGAACGCCACTCCATAATCCATTTATCCATTTTAGCTAACAATCCGTGTGACACATATTCAACCAACCACATCATGCCACGTATCATCTCCTTCCTCAAACGAACCCAAAACTTGGATCCTTCTACAATGAGTTTCATGAAAAAGTTTCTACATGAAAAGTGTTCGTTTTTGGACAACGAATTCAACCCACTCACTTAATTAGCCTGAAAGTCAACCAAGAAGAAAAGCCCAAATTCAAGTTCATAACGGCTAGTATCAATCAAGAGTTTGAGGACACCTGGCAACTTCTAATTGGTGGGAACACGTCACTGACATCCCCTGCACCTCATCCAACCTCTATAAATAGGCATCTAGGCTTTCATTTTGCGGAAGTAGCAAAAGTGTGAAAACACACACAATTTCCTTTCTTCTTCAAATCTGTTATAGTTTAGTTAGCAACTCAAGAGCTTGACAACCTCTTGAGTTTGTTAGTAGTTATAACAGATTTACTTACCTTTTGTAACAACTTTTACCTTCATCAAAAAAAATTCACAAATTCCTTCTTCAATCTTCATTTTGTTCATCTCATTCTGCTTATCCAGTTACTGTTCTAAGTTTCTATTGATCACCATTGATCAATGAAAGCTTTGTGAGATTATGTTGCTGTTCAGTTTGATCCAGATCCTGTTAGAAGTTAAATTCAGAGTTTGTAGCTGTTTTGAGTTGATTTTGATCAACAATGGTGATTTGAGGTTGTTGAATGATGTATGGTGGTGATCTTATGGCGTTTTGATAGAACTGAGTTGGTTCAGCACCACACTCCTCCATCAAAAGAGGCCTAAGCTCACAAGTTTGCATAATTCTGTTTTTAAATTCCACTTAAAAGTTGAATGCATGCTCAATTCTAGTGTAATCATTTTTCTCTGATAATGTGTTTTTGACTTGTTCTAGCTTAATTGGTTTGATTTGACTGCTTGTTGGTAGTTTTGTAGCTTCTAGTTTTATACTACTTGTTTCTGATCTAGATTTCATCAGTTAAGTGCTTGATATTGCATTTTGTGGTTTAACCTATTTACAAGTCTGTCTTTGGTCTTAAAACCTTTCATTTTGTTCATCAAATATGTTTTGATATCAGTTTTAGTTTACTTCAATCTTTTACTCAAATCTTCTTTGCTAAAATCCATTTTAAACTTGTTAAGTAGTGTTTGGATTTGTGAGATTTTGTAATTCAAGTGTGATAAAACTGATAAAAGTTTCTCATTAACATTCAATAAATATTTGGAAACATTTGTGTTCAAGTTTTGTGGTCAAAATCGTAGTCAAACAGGCAATTGGTAAACAATAGTTTGGGTCAAGTCCTTGTTAAATGTTCATCAGAAATTTGCAATTTTCAATCCCTTGCTATTGATTCGTTTCTTAACCAAATTAATTGAAACTAGTTTCTATTAGTGTCTTAACATCCAAAGTTTAAGTTTTAGTAAGGAAAATCTATAGTTTTCATAAATAAGCTAGAAAACAGCTTTTGAATAAGCACTCAGGCAAAGCCAAGTTTCTGTAATATTGGATAGGTCTGTTTTCTTATATAGCCAAATCCACTTCACAAAAGTTGTAATTTTCTTTCACATTCTTGTTTAGAAACATGTTCTAAATGAATTTTGAGCTTTTCAACCTTTTCAACTTTTGGTCAACAAAAGTCAAATATGCTAGGTTTCAGCTTAATTTCATTTTTCTGCTTATTCACTTGATCATTTTTTCAAAAGGAAAGACATTCCATACTCACATTAGGCTGTTTAACAAGATTGGACTTTAATATCTTAATGTGCATGTCTGAATTTTTAGATAGCTTATTCATGGCTTATTGGTTTGAGCTTATTTGAGTTTTATTGAGTTTTAAGCCATTTCTTTAAGCAGGTCTAGCTTATTTCGATTTTAAGTCGTTTGAAACTTGTTTGAGCTTATTTGGTTCAGTATTAAGCTCATACGAGCTTATTTCTTTCTTGTGCCCGTTTTTGAATAACTTGTCCTCTTAATTGCACTTTGGTCCTTACTGTTTGAAGTTATTTGCATTGTTAGCTAATCTTGCTAGTTATTAGGGTTTGCAAAGTTTTAGTCCTTTAACTTTCAACTGCTTGTTATTTTCAGTTACTGTTTTTGTAAGTTTGTTACAATTATTTAGAAAGTTGTTAGAATTTACTTATTTGGTCCTTTGACTTTTTAAGAATTTACATTTCAAGTTTAGAACTTTCATTTACTTTACACTTTTGGCACATTACTTTCATACTTTTACATTTTTGTCCTTTTGTTAATATTAATTGGTAATTGCTAAGTGTTTTACGGTTACGTAGCTTAATATTTTTCATCATTTTTACTTGTTTGGTTAAATAGACATAGAATATCCAAAAAACCATATCAACCAAAAACGATAATAAACTTGAGATTGTTAGGACTTTCAATTGGTTAACAATCGAGAGAAACGAACTTCAATATACTCAATTTCAGCCACTTGAACTTCTTTCAACTTTGCAAGCTTTGGTTACAATGGATCCTGGTATGGAACTGCCTGAGCTTGAACTAACCGTGCTGAAAACTTACTTGAAAGCTTTTTATAAGCGAAAAGGTGGTTACCTATTGCCAGAATATCAGAATCAGAAGTATATTGAAGATCTTGAAGACGAGAATATAAGTGAGAATATTGTTTCAGATAATATTTGAATCAGAAAAGGAAGAAGAAAAGTGTGGCGGAGTTGATGGCCGATGACGAGCCAAAAGTTAAGAAAGTAAAGGCATCACTGGCGATTAAGAGGAGAAGAAAATGAAGCCTTTGGTGGTCTCCGTGATAGCTGAAAGTGATCATGAAAGTGGTGACGTTGTTGATCTTAAAAATGGTGGTGGTGTTGACGAAGACATGGTGTCTCCACGCCAAAGGAAGAAGAGCAAGTATCTTTCTCCACCTTACTACACTCCTATCGTGGATGGAAAACAGGTAGGTTTCGATTCATTCAAAGAACCAAAAAGTGAAGGTGAGAAATTACTTGGATTTTCTGCTAAACACCCCTAGGATTCATTGACAAAGAGCAGCGGGAAAAGATCTCGTCAAAAGAAATCTCAACAAGAACATAAGACGATGTTTGATAGTGATGTGAATGTGGAGAATGTGTTGACTGGGTTGTTACATGCAGCGCTTGATCCTGCGAGTTTTGTGGAAGAAAACCTCCATTGATAACCGAATTTATTTCATCATTTCGGGGATCCATCTTTAAAGAAGGGGTCCAAGTTCAACGACCAGACTGATGGAGTGAAGGATGCTACTATGAAAAATGTTATTGTGGCTACTCTTGTCATAGAGCTCCCATCTGAAGTCACGTTACCAACCAAGCCAGAACTCTCAAGAATGTATAAGAAATTTTACTTGATCAAGAAGTAATCACATATTGATGGGTCTATAATATCCTTTGATGTATACAACACGTGTATTCATTAAAATAACCTGTAGTGACACAAACCGTGGTAGAAGCTTGACACACTTCAGAACCAGTATTGTTTATTTTTTTGTTTTAAGGGGGTGTTTGGGATTATTCTGGTATGTTCAGCTACAGGAATAAATCACTTCCAAAATGCTTAATTGCTTCTTACCAAGTATGTGAAATTCACGGGTCACTGTAAATCTCTTCTGACGATCCTTGCAATCATTTTGAAAACCTATTATCAGAAAAACGTATACAAATAAACTTGGAAAATGTAGGAATTACATAGTTCGAAAGTTATCATTCAATGTAAATGCAAAATGTGAGAATGTGATATGTATTCCAGATAACTGATGCACTTGTTTGATGAAGGTGTTTTGATTTAGTTTAATGTGGAATAATGAGGTTCTTAATTATGAAAACTCTAACATTACTTTCTAATTTATGTACACATCCAAAATCAGATAATGTGCAACTTATTAAATCATTTCATTTCATGTGCACAAGAAAATTAGGACACATAAAGTATATATTTATTATTCTTAGTATACCACATAAAGATCAACTTCTTGTCCTAAATCTGAAGCACGAGATTCTTACCATATAGTTGAAAGTCAAGATTCTTACTCTATAGTTTTTCCATGGAGCATGCCATTCATGACGTGACCACCTTCTAGGAATTCTCTCCATAAGGGCCGCAGTTGATAGATTCCTACAAGAATCAATATGAACTATTAGGAAAGGAAAAAATTCAACAGGATATCGCACTTGTTATAGATACTAAAAAGGAGCTGAGATAAACATATAAGTTTCATATTAGACACGCATGCATAGTTAGAGAAAAGGATAGACAAGTTCCTCAACATGTGTTGAAGGGTAAAAGGAAATTCTAACCTTTCTGAACCCATGTGGGCAGGAGCGACAACAGTACTTTTGCTTGTCAAACTACCCTCACCTCTGCCAAACATATATATTGTGTACACATAATTTACATTTTACGACCATTTCTTTAAAGATTTTAACAGATGGCACACATATAGGGCTTGGCATACTGACCAGGGACCGACCGATCTGACAAACCAGCCCAAACCGGACTGACCAGACCAAAAGTATTTCAGTCTGGACCTCGATCCACTATTTTCATCAATTTTTGCCGTCGATCTGGTGTTATGCAAAACCCATCAATATTCTTTGTTGGACCAAACCAGACCGAACGCATCGGATTAGACACATATCTGTCCGATGATTTGGGCCAAATCGATTTTCCGTTATGTCTGGTTTTTCTAGTCTGGTCTGATTCTTGGGTCGTACTCAGCCCAAAACTTGAGTAAGTGAGTAACCTATTATATTGATGCCTTCGCACATTTCTCCACTTACTCTAATCCACTACTCAATAATTTGATAAAGCTATAGTTTCGCCTAGTAACGTAAAGTATCTAAACAACATTCAATCATTAAGCACTGCTACTATACACAGCCAAAAGTACAAAAGCGAAGATATGTTTTATAAGTTCCTGATTTATCCTTATGAGTAACCTAAAGTCTGAACATCAGCAATTAGGGCTGAGCATCTAGTCAAAACCAAATCGACCAAAATCGAATTAGAAGGCAGTTTTGAGGAAAGCATGAAGCAAAGTGAACCGAGCCAAAGCGAAACCATGTACATATTATATGTATATGTCTGGCAAAATCGGATAAAAGATAGCAGACCTTGCTTCATCATTTCCAGTGAAATTCCTGTGAACAACATTATACTTTAGCCTTTGATCCAACTTTCTGAAAAGAACCACATATATTAGATGCAATTACATCCTTATCACATTATTAAACTGCCAAATGCTACTGTGCAGCTAACAACCCACATGCTTACTTTCAATGTTTGACTTCTAGGTTTGTGGCTGTTAGAAGAGCATAATCAATGTGTCCTTTCCAGGTGTGGGCGATCTGTTGCTAAATAAATAAAAATGCAATAAAGGATCGGATGTTATAAAATGAGTCCGTTTTAAGGTAACTTGTGTAGAAATAAGCCATGATATTCTGAGGAAAATAAGGTACCTTTAAAGTTGAACCCACAAGGTCATTGTAGTTCTAATTTTTACCCGGTGTATCGGTTAGCTCATGTCGAGGGTCGGATGGGCCTCTTGGTTTGTCTCTGCAAAATAGACTAAATTCAATAAGCTATAACTAATTAATCTTTTCAAGGCTATATTATGGGGTGTTTGGGTAATCTTGTGTGTTTCTAAAACTCCCAATCTAACGGATTATACTTTAGCTTATTTCCTTCCTGACAATGATATAAGCCTTTGAACATAAGCTTAACAGAATCCTTAAAAGTGCTTAATAAATTTTCCAGCTTTAAATAAACTGTAAAACACATAACTCAGTCTTCAGGTACAGGATCACTAAAGATTTGATCAACAAAGGAGAAAGGAAAAGAAATAAGAAAATGTTGATACTTTAGTTACCTATAATTTCAGATTGGCAAAACATGAAATTCATCTTTATGACAATTTTCGGAGTGCAGAAAGGAGTGACTTGACAGCAGATATATGCAACCACCCTTTCTGCGGAAAGAAGGGTGTTTGGATCCTGCTGTAACAACAGCAAAACACCCATTCTACATGAATGATTATGGTTACAAAATGACACACGACAACTTTATAGCTTCCCTGAAAGAAGAAATACAACACTTAATCAGTAAAAAGGGTTAAATTTCATTTATTGCATTGTTAATATGCAGGGCATATTAATTGCCTAAATGTCACGGCCTTTGGTACACCGCATGTTCTATCAGTGATCAAATGGTGGTCGATTTACCGGCACCTCTGTCACCCATGAGCTAACTAAACTAATGGGTAGTATAAGCTGATGTAAGGCTGATTTTCATTAATAACTACTACTAATAATGAAGTTTCAGTAACTCTAAAACAAAACGTACATACCATACGCAGTAATTATATAAAAATCCATATATTGCAAAATACTTCCAAACATAAAACTTTTGATACATTAGCTAATGGGTATTATATATAAGGTTGATTGTTAAGAATATAAAAAACATAATTAGGGGATTTCAAAGATCAAAAATGATATACTCCGCAGGGATGTCGACAACCTAAAAGAGTAAAAAAAATGATTGATTTAATACCCTGTGCAATAGGAACTCTTTTGAATGATCAGCTTACAAAATATCGTCAATGATATACCTATGAAGACGGGCTTGTTTTCTGAATAAAAGATAACAAAAATTATGTGAGTTTATAAAAGATAACAGAAATTCGGCAAGATGATATTGAAGATCAAATTTAATGAAAGAAGTTAAGGTAGTAGATTTTTTAATTAATTTTCAGAAGAAAAAAAAGTCAATTGGATATGATGATGATTAAGATAAATAAGATGAAACATTAGATTTTAAGATCCATTATCATGGTTTTAAGAAAAACATAAAACCTGTATCTATGATTGATGGTGAATCAAAGATCGAAGAAAAGAATAGAAGGTATTATTATTGATTGTGAATCAAACGATCAATGATCAAGAATCGAGATATTTTGTGTGTTAAGGTATTACTATTGATTGTGAATCAAAATATCAAAGATCAAGAATCGAGTGATTTTGTATGTTTTTTGGATTAGGGTTTACATCCCATTATTTAGGGGAAAATGGGTTAGGGTATCCAAGTAATACGATTGAATGTGTGTGAAACAACAAAGATCAAAGATCGAATGTTTTTACTAACAAAGATCGAAGATCCAATAATTTTATTGAGTTTTTTTAGTAGTATTTAAATCCCATTGATAAGACAATAATGGCTGGTGTGTGTGTGTGTGTGTGTGTTTTTTTCACACCGTGGCTGTGTGGGAAAAATGAGAAAAAAAGGGGGATAGACCATTATTTATACCGGCGGTTTCAAAACGCGATTTTATAAAAACTGCGTTTTATAAAATCGTAACCCGCCCAAAAAAGACATAAATAAGGCAACTAATGAGTTTTTTAGCTAATTCCCAAATCCTATTGGTTAAAAGATGTGACTGGGATATGACTAGATTAGAAACTGTGGTTTCAAGTCATAATTATACATATATATATATATATATATATATATATATATATATATATATATATATATATATATATATATATATATATATATATATATATATATATATATATATATATATATATATATATATATATATATATATATATATATATATATATATATATATATATATATATATATATATATATATATATATATATATATATATATATATATATATATATATATATATATATATATATATATATATATATATATATATATATATATATATATATATATATATATATATATATATATATATATATATATATATATATATATATATATATATATATATACTAGTGGCAAAACCCGTCCAATGGACGGGTATGACTTCTGATTGTTATTTAACTTTTTTTATTTGGTAAATACTTATTTTTAATTCATTTTGCTATATTTGTTTCATAATTCTTCATCAGTATGACTTGTATTTGTTGTTTAAGTTTTGATTTTATTTATTTAAAATTTAAAATAAATATTAAATATTAAATTTATTTTATTTTATTTTAAAATTTAAATTAAATTACTTTTCATATTTTTTATTGTAATATAAATTTATATTTTTAGTTTTTATAATGAGTATTTTTTTCTATTTTATCTTTTGTTAATTTTTTTTAATATTTAAATTTTTGATTCGATATTGCGGGTCGATTTGCCTTTTGTAAAATAATATAAAAACTGATTACGTAAAAGTGTGATATCAAATAGCACAATCATGTAGAGTTAAAAAGAAAACAACACAATTAAGTATTGGTTCGGTTTTCGGTTTTACTCGATTCAGTTTGATTTCGGGTTAAAACTTAAAAAATATGTCTAAAATAATATATTAGGTTATGGTTTTCTCAATTCGGTTCGGTTTCGTTTGGTTAAAATTTACTATGATTTGATTTTCGATTTACATCAACCTCAAAATTGGTTTTCGGATTGATTCGGTTTTTTTATTCCATTATGGGCCGATTCTTAGCCTGACAATAAAGTCAGTGTGATACACACTTCTTGCTCACTAATTTATAGATTTGAGTCTACCCAAACATATCATATAAAAGATTAGTAAATTGTTATAAAGTCATTTTCCCTCTAACCAAATATATAATTAAATGGGTACTCGTCGCTGTATTACGCGTATCCGTCGCCGCATTATACGGGTACTCGACCAGTTTTATTGATTCGCGAAGAAATGGCACACCATGCTACATAATAGGATGGTATCATGCAAATATAGGCGTAAAATCTATGTAGTAAATCGAACATCAAATATAAAATAGAAATTATTACGTACCATATACACATTAGCATTTTATTATTCACAAAGTGACTGATCCTAAAACCACATAAATGAACAAAGGTGAAAATGTACATGAGATGTTCGCAATTAAATTAATTTAAGTTAATTGTGATTTTTATTATCTTCTTATAAATTCCTTTTTTTTCCTTATGACTTATGAGAGTCGGCATAGAGTTTGTGTATTTATATGTTTATCAAGTTGCCCAAAATAACTATAATGAGCAGCGGTTACATTCGCTAAACTCAAGCAAGAAGTTTTAATCCAAACTTTACGTTAACATAAGGGTAAGATACTCGGTTGCAGAAGTCGTAGAGATTAGTACAATTAGGGAAACACATGACTTGTTTTAAGAAAATGACTATTCTAAGATAACAAACATTATTATTAAATAACATACACAGTGGTCACTGATATGAATGCCTGACCTCATGAAGGGCCAACGCTTTTAAGAAGCTAATTACAAATGAAAATCATCTCGATGCAATGAAAATTCAAATGGATAGTTTAGCTTGAACAATAGCTGTAATACATTAATCTTGTATTAATATCCAACATACTAAGCATACTGAAGCAATAGATGTAGAATTACCTTTGCTTGGCATGAAACGAAGGTATTGTCCGAAATTCGAACGCTATAAATGATCTTGAACAATCTGTGTTAGCGGTTTCTTTCAAAGATTCGGTAGTGCAGCCTCATTATTGCTGTTAGTTTATTAGTTTTCCTGCTACGTTAATTAATCACACTGAATAATAAAGTTCATATGTTCGAACTCTATAATTCAACATACAAAAACAATGAAAAAAATAACTACTAATTGATGCAGTCACACGAGCATTAAGTTATCCTAAACTTTGGCTTAGATGATTATAGTATAAAAATCCTATCATGACTATCGGTTAGATACATGGAATATTCGCACTAAAACGGGTCATGAAGCACTTGTAAATGAAGTTAAAGCACCAAGCTGTTGTTCAACTCCCAATTCTGGAAAGTCAAAACCATTCGGATTACTATGTTTTCCTTATAAGATAAAGAAAGTTATAAGCTGATAAAAATAAAAAGAACAATAAATCCTTTCCATTGAAGCTTTCCTGGTTTCCATTCACGGACTTGAAGATTATTTAATTTTAAGAAAAATACAAACATACATTATCAGCTTAAATTAAATGGGTCGAAGAAATCAAAAAGGTCTTTCTAAATACGTCTATGCAACTGAGGAGAAGCTGCAACTGGTGTATGTATCACTCAGAAATTGGAAATTGTACCACAATACTGTTAAGTCTTGTGCATTTGCCTTTGAAAACTCTTTTGTCTTCTTTGATATAGAAATGGGATTGCCTGTTTCTCATACTTGTTACAAAGAAAAAAACTTGAAACATAATACTACAACATAATAGGTCATAATAATATGAGCTACCATAGAGAGTGTTTGGTTTTGTTTTAATTTTACTTTATGAAAAGTTGTTCATGATAATAGATGCTCCCAAAAAACTAACATGTAAAAGGTTAATAGCTTAGATGTTACTCGAATTTATGTTGTCGATATGTCATGAGGTCAAAAGCTCCATCTATAGTGTAAATATTATGTGTTGTAACAACTACACAATGTTATAACAGCTACACAATGTCGTCAATAGTAAAATATTATAGAGGGAGTAATATACAATTGAACTCTACTATTATTGTTTTATTGTCACGTGGCAGAAAGGAATGCCAGTAAAGAATGTTTTTGCATCAATCCAATTTGACCCATTTCAACCCATGGTAAAAATCCGATCCAAATTTCCAATATTATTCAGAATCTTACGTTGCAACGGCCTTTTTATAACAGTAGAGAATTTAAATATTCACCATTCAGCAAAGATGTTCTTGTACTAATTTAGCATCGATCGAATAAGCTTTTAATGGCTTGCCGTCTAATCACATAGAAAACATCTCACAAATTTCAAAACGTACATTTTGTTAAGATTTATATTTTTTAGAATCTTAAGCCAACTATACCTGAGCAGAAACGGATTTGAAAATGAGACCCTTGGCTGGTCTGCATTTTGTAGTGTAAGCAAATCTGTCATCGTGTCTTAACTCCTTGTTGCCCCCATGATGGGAATCTATGGCATAACATGACATCTACAAAAACGGCTTCACCTACATGATCACAACTGGCATATAAATAAGTGGTTTAGAAAAAAATAAAGTCATTGATCGAGGCATGTAATATTTCACATGATCAATTACACAAACACATAAATACAATGAGGAACAAAGGTACCTGAACAACACCAATACTTCAGATGTAATTGCTTGAAGATGAGAATTAGCATAAGTAGCTGATGTAAGCAGTTTCAGTCTCCAAATAAGAGTGTCTTTTGGTGATGTATCACCTAATCCCTGCTAATAAACATTAATATCAGTAAAAAAATGGTTTCATTTTGCTAGAACTCTTAACATGTCGTATACCTATTGACAGTAAGCGCCCAACCGTAGAACATGTGCTGTATAAATATATGTTTCTTATATAACGTATCTGTATAAGCTATATAATTTGTATTAAAAAGTAGAGTATACCTCTGAGCAAAAGCTCGTTCACCTTGCTTGCCTTCCTTATGCAGCATTTTAATAGCAGCAAGAGTGCCATCATAAAGCACATCGCTGTAGACAAAACCAAAAACCACCCGTACCCACAAGTTTAGCTTGTAGCTAATCCCAACTCTTGATATGTGAATGGGAGAGTGCTTGGGCTTCCTCTATACACGCATCCACTCTTCATATTTGAACACCTGAGCGCGCATTTACACTCATTAAACTTCTACTGATGGTTAGTATATAAATAATAATTTAGAATTAGTTAGATTGAACTAATACCGGATCTGATATTTAACAGTAGAAGTTGGTCACAAAATCGCCTCTTTCGAGTTCTTGCCAATTTCATATGCAAGATATGCTTTCGGACCCGCATCAGGAATTACGTCAGTTGGTGGTAACTTCATAGCGAGTTTCAGAAAAGCCTAGATCAAGAGAAGAAGTTACTAACTTGGATATGTTAGCATAGAGAACTGATTCAAAACAGAATGAGCAAAAGAGAGTACAGGATCTTTGTATCTACATTTTTCTAATATGTTCATTTGTTTCTAGTCTGACAGTGAATATCCAAATCAGATTATTTAACCTCAAATAATCAAACATAGAAACACCACCATCAAAAATTAATAATCAACTTTAAACCCGAAAAGCTCTACCTGGTATAAGCAGTGTATGATCAGCAATTCTTCCTTAGTGACCCATCACATTTATCAGCAAATGGTGCATTATATCGACCAATATCTGTTAGACGGCTGCAATGTGACAATGATAATTCAATCAAAGAAAACGTGATGTAGTAAGTATGCTCGTATCCAGTTCTCAAATTACATACTTTAATAGTTTGAAGCAAAGTTGGCGTTAAGTCATTAAACAGCACAAGCAGTTCTGAGCACCTGAAGAGAAACTACTGGTTATTGCAATGTTTGCCCTCTATAGCTAACCTTATCATCTTAACATAAGCAGTTATGCAAAACATTCTGATTGTTTTATAATAGCAGTTCAACTTATTATTGTTGCATAATAGCAGGTTCAGCTTTATGGGCAATATTAGAGACTGAGATCCGGCTGGCACTGGAACCGACTCAAATGATGCTAATGATGATACTGGTGAAACTTGAACCACACCTCCACATCATTTTGAACAGGTTGCGAGGATTGAGTTGAAAGAATGGTAGCTGGCATAGCTTGCAGCAGCTGCTCTGCAACCTGCTCTATGGGAAGATTTAGAGTGATGAGGATTTTTGCCCCTTAAAGCAGCTTAAACATTTTTTAGACTTTTCAAGCAAGCATTCTAACAGGAAGAAAGATAAAGTAGAGCGTGTTAACAGGCTTTTACTTGCAGGAAAAGTGATTGCAAATAAAATAACCATTGGCCAGAAGAAGTTTAGATATGATACAAATTTGAAGAGGTTTGTTTTGGTGTCAAGACTAAAAAAGACACAGTTACCGGTAAATCAAATGGGGGTGTTAAATAAGCCGATGCGACTGCAACCATGACGATCACCCCACCGAAGGTAGACTCGCATGTGGATTTTGAAGATAATGATGAAGTGATTGCTTTTAAACCAACTGTGATTGATGATCAAACTAAAATTCTAGCTCCGAAAGAGAGCCACCAAGAATGCTTGCAGCGTGTGCAAAATATAGATGCTGGCATTTCTCAGGTTGTAGCTCATGTTTCAGTTTTTATTCGTTATCCACAGTAACAACAACATCATATGCATCAACATCAAGTAGAGAATCCCTAAAACCTGCCCGTATGTCTAATTCAAGTTCTTTCATATCTCCGGATGGGTTGTTTGGCTACGCGAGGAAGTTTTAGACACAACCAAAAGATCTTCGTCTTCGAGGCGATCAATGATCTATATCAAAAAACATTTAATGTTTCCACTAAATGCTGGTTGGAAACAGAAAACTTACATTATAATAACAAAACCAATATAGTCGATAACTTACAATTGTCTCGGTTTCGTCTTCAGATCCATAACAGAACCTGAGTTAGTGTTTTGAAACTGTATTATAGTGTCACATCAACATTAATTAGGCATTTAAAATTTCACATGCTATAAGCTCGACTTTAAATCAATCATGTTTTAAGCTTGACCTCTGCCAAGCCTCCAGCACCTGCTATGTACATGACACAAAGTAATTGATATCTGGATTTTGCTACAAACAGTACATATGTATAAGTGCAAATTCCGCCATTGGTAAGATCTAGTTATAAAAAGTTATGAGTAAAAAACAATGCAAAACTACTTTAGTTATCCAAAAGTGAGTACCTCATCTGTGCATTCATTTCCGTCAAGTCCATGATGCTCCACTGCTCCATCGATATTATCACTCGACATACAAGTGTTCTGATCAAACTCATTATCACTCGATGGATTGATATATGAATGCCCATTTACATCACAAACATCTTTAGAATCAGCTGTGTGCTCTCCGTTCACAATTTCTTTATCGTTGTCTCTCGGTGTTATAGAGTTCAAGAGGGTTGTTTGAAAATTGAATAAACCTAAAATCTACATAATCAAAAGAAAAAATCTTGAATCTTTATGATAATTAAAGAAAAAAAAACTTTAAATATGAGACAATTAACAGCTTCATAAGTTGTGTACTATATTTTCTGATCACGCTGGAACCATTCCTACACCGCCACCAACAACTCTAGTTTGTTGTTAAGAAAAAAATTACCAAACTTTAAAGATAAGTTTTAAAAAAATACCAAACTTTAAAGATAAAAGAGAGAAGCTATTTAAAGACTACAAATAATAAATAAAAAACATATACCCTTGCCATCTTGATCATCAGTTTTCATTACTGGATCTTCAGTTGGATTGCACAACATTAGGTCTAATAGATTGAACATATTTTGCTCTCATGGCTGCCATACCGCAAGTCTCAGCTCCAGTATAATTTTGGTTTCTAAATATGTATGTATTGTGATAATTAACAATATAAATGTAAATAAAAAAAAATTATGAAAAAATACTCTTGAATAATTGAATTGGTACAGATCTTGGAATTAATTGAACTGGTTTTGGGGGTTGAATTTAGGGTTTCGGGAATTTATTATTGATTTTTAAGATTTTATTTGTGAAGGATTTGTGTTATAATTAACGATGCTATGGTTTCAATATTTTTTTTTCGGGAATTTGTAAGCCCAGAACGTAAGCCTATGTGTTGACTGGGATTAGTGCCCTGATAGATAACGTGGCAAATCCCTCCTCTTATATATAATGTAAAGATATATATATATATATATATATATATATATATATATATATATATATATATATACATATATATATATATATATATATATATATATATATATATATATATATATATATATATATATATATATATATATATATATATATATATATATATATATATATATATATATATATATATATATATATATACATATATATATATATATATACATATATATATATATACATATATATATATATATATATATATATATATATATATATATATATATATATATATATATATATATATATATATATATATATATATATATATATATATATATATATATATATATATATATATATATATATATATATATATATATATATATATATATATATATATATATATATATATATATATATATATATATATATATATATATATATATATATATATATATATATATATATATAT